>WBNM01044939.1:0-91279 GCA_013399055.1 Ramphastos sulfuratus | reverse complement strand
TGCCTTATCTGTGTTTGTGTCCTCACTTTTCTACATCTCAGCAAACCTATGAGTGAAGAAGACATCACCACTGTTTTCTTTTCACAGCCTATATTTTTCTCATTAAAATATTCCAATTAGCCTCAAACCAGCACAGTTACTTACATATCTAGATTAAAAGTCCACTGATGCTCAAAGAGGAAAATAACCCAACCAAACAGAAAACACCAACAAAAAACCACGTACATATACATGACAAAAAAAGAAAAAAAGGTAAAGCCAATTGAATGAGAATCTAGCATAATTCATATTTTATTCCTATTTAATATATGGTTCTCTGTATATTTAAGGGCTTTATGTTTCCATCATAGAGATCATTTACTTGCAAAGAATATTCTTGAAAGCCTCTAGGCTAGACTAGAACTCCTCTACACACATGACTTTATCATCCCAGTGAAGAGGAGGCTGTTTGTAGTTTATTTGGAAGTATAACTTCTTTTTTTTTTTTTTCACTGAACATTTAGAGATAAATAGAAAGGAAAATATGGATCTGAACAAAATCCCTAGATTTTTGGGCCAAGAAAGAACTTGGCCACCAAAAAGAAAAATGCATTTTACAGAAAACAGGATGCTTCTGTGGAACATAGTGACAGAGTGAGAATCCTAATCTCAACATCCATGGAAGTATCTATCAGAGAGCTGGACCATGAGACATATTCTTGGTTTGATCTGCCACTAAGCGGACTGTAATGGCAGGGTTTTCTTTCACTTCATTACTGATCCAAACAATCCTCACCCAGGACAGATTGAGTCTACACAGGTAGGTTTCTAAATAGCTTTAGATATTCCCTGTTCCCCAAAATACTCATTTTCTGCCAGCCTAGAAGCAGCACAAATGTGTTTGAGACTCTTTTTTTTCCAGGACAGGAAATGGAGAAACACAAAAAGAGAGAGGCATCCCTGTGCATGACAGGGAGATTGGAGTAGATGATCTGCCTGACCAGAGCCTAGTGGCTTTCTATGATGAAGTGACTATGTCAGTGGACAAGGGACTACCTATGGATGCAATCTGTCTGGACTTCTGCAAGGCCTTTGACACACTCCCCGACATCCTACTCACCAAGTTGGAGAGATATGGATTTGATGGGTGGACCATTCAGTGGATACAGAATTGACTGGAGTCTCATCCAGAGGGTAGTGCTCAATGGCTTGGAGTCCAGATGGAGAGCAGTGACAAGTGGTGTCCATAGAGGTCCATACTGGGACTTGTGCTATTTAATATTTTTATCAATTATATAGACAGTGACATCGAGTGCACCATCAGCAAGTTTGCAGATGACAGTGGTGCTGTCAGTACACCAGAGAGACAGGAGGTCATCCAGAGGGACCTGGACAAGCTGGAGACGTGGGCCCAGCTGAACCTCATGAGGTTCAACAAGAGCAAGTGCAGGGGTCTGCACCTAGGCTGGAACAATCCTCACTATGAATACAGACTGGGGGAGGAGGCGATAGAAAGCAGCCCTGAGGAAAGGGACTTGGAGGTGCTGGTGGATGAAAAGCTGGACATGAGCAGACAGTGTGCACTTGCAGCTCAGAAGTCCAACCACATCCTAGGCTGCATCAAAAGATGTGTTGCCCGCAGATCAAGTGAGGTGATTCTACCACTTCACTCTGCTGAGACCCCACCTAGAGTACTTCACCCAGCTCTAGAGTCCTCAATACAGGAAGGACACAGAGCTGATGGTACAGGTCCAGAAGTGGGCCATGAAAATGATCAGAGGGTTGGAGCACCTCTGCTATGAAGACAGGCTGAGGGAGCTGGGGTTGTTCAGTCTGGAAAAGAGAAAGCTTTGGGGAGACCTAATGGCAGTCTTCCAGTACCTGAAAGGGGCCTACAAGAAGGATGGAGAGAGACTGTTTACAAAGGCCTGCAGTGATCGGACAAGAACCAATGGCTTCAAACTAGAGAACAGTATTTAGATTGGATGTTAGGAACAAGTTTTTTACCATGAGGGTAGTGGAACACTGGAACAGATTGCCCAGAGAGGTGGTTGGGGTCCCACCCCTGGAGGGCTCTGGGCAACCTGATCTAGTGGAGGATGCCCCTGCTTATGTAGAGGTGCTTGGACTAGATGACCTTTGGAAGTCCCTTCCAACCCAAACCATTCTATGATTCTATGATCTCTAAGGTTCCTTCCAACCTAAGCCATTCTATGATTCAAATTTCTCAAAATTCAAATCATAAAACCTGTGGCCTATACAGCATCAGGGTTGTTGAACCCAAACAGGAGACACCTCTCTCGAAGAGGGAAGAGGATCTTTGCAGAG
Organism: Ramphastos sulfuratus; assembly: GCA_013399055.1. Classification (NCBI taxonomy): domain Eukaryota; kingdom Metazoa; phylum Chordata; class Aves; order Piciformes; family Ramphastidae; genus Ramphastos; species Ramphastos sulfuratus. The sequence continues at coordinate 88,972 of WBNM01044939.1, read as the reverse complement.
GAGATTGCAGGACTAGTTGATAGGGTTTTAAATGGGATGTGAAGGGGGAGGGGGACAAAGTCATCTGGCTTCCAGGGGGCAAGGTTTAGGAGGACACACATGTGTGGGAGCAGTGGCAAATGAGTAAGGGCTCTCAGCCTGCTGCCCAGAAGTATGCTGGGGACAAAATAATGCAGTTGAAGAGATGAGCCAGATCCCCTTCAGGTAATTCCCCTTCAGGCCAGCAGGGAAGCACCATATGGCAATCCACGTGACAGTGATAATGTGAGGGGTAGAGGCAGGCTGATACCTACAGAGGTGTCTGAGCATGGACAGGTGGGACCTGACCCTAGAGCTGAAGCACAGACTGGGAGAAGAGTGCCCAAAGAACAGGGTATGGGAAAAATCAACCAGTAAGTCAGCTCCAACAGAGGCACAACTGAAATACCTCTACATTAACACTAGGAGCATGGGGAATAAACAGGAAGAATTGCACATATGTGCAAGTATCCAGGGTTATGATGTCATTGGCATCACTGAGACGTGGTGGGATACATTTCATGATTGGAACGTAGGGATAGACAGTTACAGACTCTTCAGGAAGGACAGGCAGGGGAGAAGGGGAGGGGGTGTTGCCCTCTACATCAAAAATAGACTAGAGGTCATGGAGATCCACCTGGGGATGTGCAACCCAGAAACAGAGAGCTTATGGATGAAGGTTAAAGGGAAGTCATGGGAAGGTGATTTCATAGTGGGAGTCTGCTACAGACCTCCTGATCAGGAAGGTGAAGCAGATGAGGCCCTCTACAAACAAATAGGAGAAGCTTCATGTTCACAGGCCCTGGTCCTCATGGAGGACTTCAACCATCCTGACGTCTGTTGGAAGGACAACACAGCAGAGCACCAGCAATCTAAGAGGGTCCTGGAATGCATTGATGACAACTTCCTCCTGCAAGTGGTAGAGGAATCCACAAGAAAAAGTGCTATGCTGGACCCAGTCCTCAGCAACAAGGAGGGGCTGATGAGTGAAGTAAGCCTGAAGGGCTGCCTTGGCTGCAGTGCGGTCCTACCATAGGTGACATCTTGATTTGTTTATCTTCAATGTTAAGTACGAAGTTCAGTGTATTGGCAGATGGAAGGCAGCATACTCAGCACTTTACATTAAGGACATAGCAAACCAGAGAGAGACTAAAAATTAAGCCTGAAATAGGAACATTAATTTAACAAAAATATTCCTGGTATATTTTGTTTTCAAACATCAGGGATATCAGATTTTGAAAACTAGTCAAAACTAGATATTTATGATCACTCTGCTTGTTTAACTTTCCAGAGTACTTACTAAACATATACTATAGAGCTGAATTTATGTACCTTCTTAAAGAGTCAGCTTTCTTTTTTAAGCCAAATTTAACTTTTCTATCCATTTTGTAGTAAGTGGCCCTGACTCTGCCATGCAAATCAATAAATAAATTCACACAGAAATTTTTGGATGGGCTTCAAAACTGTCAGACAATATTGCACAGCTCTATCCAGTTTAAGCATTTTGCTGAAAGGCTGAGAAAATAAAGCTCTGCATCTTTCATGCCGCTTCCATCGGAGTTGTGGAGACTTAAAGACAACGTAAGTGAGATAGTCATAGCTGAATAGTAACCGTGCAGGGTGAATTTTTTCAAACCTCATTGCCCATTAACTCTAGATATGCATCTATTTTACATATTTCAACCCCTACAGGCATGAGACAAGATGTGAGCCAAAGCTCACTGATCTCAATAGATGCATTTTGTTCACTGAAATGGTTCCAGTCAGGACCTCAGAACAAGCACTTGTTCACTCTTACTGATGTTGCAGTTTCAAATATAGAAAGCCAAATTAGATTACCATATTTGAAAAGATCATCCTGGAGGACTATGTTTTTAATTTTTTTTTTTCTAATTTTACTCATTTTATACTGTAAGCTTGTATTTCCATAGTAAACAAGCACAGACCTATGTGAGACTGTATAGGTAGTAATATCATACACGCATGTGAGACCTGAAATAAAAATGCAATGGAGTATGGATTTATTGGCATCAAAGAGAGTTGTTTGACTGATGTAAACAATTTCACCATGGTTCCTACTTTTAATTTGGAGTTAGACCAGAAGCATAATAAAAGAATGAGAGAACACATTGTTGGACATCACTGGTGAGGTAACAGAAGGACCATTTTTCAGGATAAGCTTGCTGCAGAAAACAATTAAACAATTGTTTCTTAAAATAATATTGCTGCATTTTCAAATAAATCCCAATGAGGATTCAGGTAGATACTTGGCAAAACTAAATAGCAGGGAGAAATAGAAAGATAACTCTCTATGAATGGGAAACTCATGAATGTCAGTATGCATATGACAAGCTTTCTTGAAGAACTGAAGGGATTTTAGCAGTTCTCCTGATAGGTATGTAAAGAAAGAAGCAATAATTAGCTATATATATCTGAACAAAGATAAGAAAATGTATTTTTTAAAGTTAAAGATAACATGGATAAATTGATGGCTTTCTGACAGTGGATTTGTATTACAATAAAACTAATTTTTAGTATATCCTTAAAGACACTTTCACCACTTTTTTTTTTTTTTTTTTTTTTTTTAATCAAAGCAAGAAATAGTTCTCTACTTCGGAGGGCATTTTTCTGGCCACTTACAATCAAATGATGTTATTATGCAAATGAGCAATCACATCTTTGGCACAAAGAATTTACTAGAGTAGAATTACTCCTTCGTTAGCCTATCACTCTATGTGATTTGTTTTCAAATGTATGCTTCTGCATATTATTAACAATAAAATAATCAAAAGTTCTCCTTTGTGAAAGTCTCACGGTTGGCCCTTCATAAATATAAAATGCCAGTAGCTATCAAGTACTGCAGATACACCTTAATGAGAACATTCCAACTGTTTTGGTCATACTATAATTTTTGTTTCAGAAATATGGTTTTAATAGGGTTTTAGTAGGAAAAGCTTTGAGTGCTAATGCTTGAATTTTAAACTCAGACTTCAAATTATAGAATGAATATGGTAAACCAGGTAAAACCCATGCTGCTAAACACTCCCCATAAAGTTCACACCCTTGGGAATATTTCTAATGCTACAAAAATATTCTCACAAGTGAAACAAAATCTTTGTTCCATGCTAATCAAAAGCCTCCAAAAGAGGCATTTTTATAGATGAAGGGGGGGCAGAGGTGGGCAAATCTTTGAAAAGCATCAGTTAGCCCATAGATCAAATGACACTGTGGTGTTATGGAGAAGAGTCACCATAATTGCTAACATATTATAGAACAGGAGATAGAAGTCTTCTAAAGGTTGCATGAACCTATCTTTAAGTTTTCTTGTGTCTTGTCAAACAAACCTCACATACGCCTATTTTCAAAACTTGATTTTCAGCTCTTCAGAACATCTCTGTCCATATTAAAAAATCTCAGTGAGCAGCAGGACTGAAATATAAAGCTATCCTTTTGCTCTGGAATCTATTCTTCTGATCATAAGATCTTAAAATGTAAAGCTGGAAATGAAATAAAAAAGTCATTCATTATGCTCTCTACCTCCACCAAGCAAGATCAAACTGCATGTCAGCATTTCCTGACAGACATTTCTCTAACTTCACTGTTGAAGACCATAGTAATAAAACCCTTTTGCAAGAATCTATCCCAATATGTATTTAACCTTATTATTAGTCACATTTTCCCAAAATCTACCAGAAAATTTTCATGCTGTACTTAATTCATTAATTCTGACTGTATTCACAGCTCTAGGAGCAATATGCCTTCTTTTTGTCTCCTCTAGATTAAAAGGTTTAGTCAGCCCAGTCCTTTACCAGTTTCATGGGTTCTGACCATTTTATCTGTGCATCCAATGACCATCATTTCAATTGAACCTGACCCTGAAAAACAAAAAGAGAGGAAAAAAAACAAACAAGCACTGTATTTTTTTTCTTAAATCAGAATTAATGGAGATCAGAACAACATGGAGATAATTCTATATATTTTACATAGCTACACATAACATTAATAAGTTATTTCAAAATAGAAGTTAAAGATAAAATATTACTAGTTGTATTTTAGGAGTTCCCAGGTAAGAGAGAAAAAAAAAAAACAATTCATGTTGGGGAAGTGGTACAAATACCTAAGACAGAAGAAGAAACAGAAGAATAGGAGGGGGGAAAAAAGAGCTAAAACTGACTGGGGGGAAAAAAAAAATCAAAAAGAAAACAGAAGGCATGACCAGGTAGTAATTTCTGTAAACAGCCATTTCTACAAGAGACAACAGAAATAGCTTCAGTCACATTGCAGCAGGGAAAAAAAAAAAAAAAAAGCAGCACAACAGCAAAATTATAAAAAAAAACAAACACAGATGAAAGTGAGTAGAGAAAACAAAGTATTATCAAATCTGAATTTTGAATTGCTTTTTAAATGCAATCAAGGTTTTTTTCTTTAGGGCAAAACTACTAGGAAAAATGTTCAAAATTGTATTTGAAATAATTAAAACGACTTCAAAAGCATGTGATTTTTGTTCTGCAGCTTGGGCTAGGGTATTATTTCTGACTTCCATTGCAATATGACAAATTCCCTGAATTTGCACAGCTCCACCACAACAGAGAAGGAAAAGAAAGACACAGATTTCAGGATACCAAGGTCACTCTTCCTTATGTTCCTTAGCCACACACTGCTTTTGAATCCCTTATACCAGCAGAGCTGACAGAAATATTCTGCTTACCTTCTCATTAAGCAAAGGAATTCTATGAGTTTACAAAGCCTTTTTCTACCAGAGAAGCAAGCCCTGTGTTTGCTAATTTTTCTTTGCTACAGCCACACTTAAAATACAGGAGATTCTTTGCTGAAATGAAGGAGAATAACCAATTTATACTTAACGCATGGTATGTAATAGGAAGTTGATATGTGTGTACAAATAATTATGCATAGAAAATCTTGATTCTGTTACATATTCCAGGCATCAGATGTTATAGCTTCATCCTATTCTCTTTCTGTGGAAAGTTTCCCTCAAACTTCTGTGAACTCTATACACTTACAAATCATGACTAAAACATTTAGTTTACAACCTGAAAAGATTTTTCAAGTGTGCTTGTTTCAGGTTTTTTTGCATATCTCCTTATGTTTAGTGGAAATTTCCCGTAGTCCTGAAATAGAGTTTTATATAGTTCCCCAACCATTGTACTTGGCAGATCTTTAATGACATTGCTGCTGGTATTTTGAAGATCATCCAGTAACTTTTCAGAGTGATTCTCTCTCAGAGACAGTAGGATATAGCTCTCCAAGAGTGGTACCATACCATCCTCAATGCCTAATAAAACAGCACCAAGTAGAGCTGTCTTACAGCAGATGTTTTTTGCATTAGTTTAACTTATTCACATAAACAAATAAGACAAAAAGTTAATCCAAATCATGTGGAAAGGCAGTTCTTCAGAAGATTAGCTAAGGAAATATAAAGCAATAAATAGAAAATAAACAGAAGTCCTCCTAGATCACATTTGCCAATCTTAAAACAACACAGTTCCATCCCTACCACCACCAAGTGTGGAAGTATTGACTGCAGAGCATAATTTGTCTGCTTTGAAGAAAGAACTGATCAGCAAACAGCAAGTGAGGTTGTTCAAGAAAAGTAATTAAGGTGATAGCGAGAATATGAGGATGCAAAAATTCAGTGTCAGCAACGAGCACTCCTTTTGGTTGTGCCAAAAAGCTATTTGTGGCCAAATAGTAAATGCATAAACCTAAGTAATGTGTCGTGTCATGATGTTGTTATGCTGCTTTTTTGTGTGAAACAAAATCCATTGCAAATGTTAATTACGCTTTAGGAAACCTTGATGAAAAAAAATATTTTAAAACAATATTTAGAGAGTGAAGAATAATGCCTCACAGAAGTGAAACAATACAAGGTGACACAGCAAGCCAGTGAAGTGACTGGTCACTTAGTCAGCTTCTCTGGTCCCAAAATACTTCAGAGAGGCTGGTGAGAGGCCTCAAGCACAAGCCCTATGAGGAGAGACTGAGGGAGCTGGGATTGTTTAGCCTGGTGAAGAGGAGCCTCAGGGGAGACCTTCTTGCTGTCTACAACTACCTGAAGGGTGGTTGTGGCCAGGAGGAGGTTGCTTTCTTCTCTCAGGCAACCAGCACCAGAACAAGAGGACACAGTCTCAAGCTGTGCCAGGGGAAGTTTAGGCTCGAGGTGAGGAGAAAGTTCTTCACTGAGAGAGTCATTCATTACTGGAATGGGCTGCCCAGGGAGGTGTGGAGTCACCGTCCCTGGAGGTGTTCAAGGGACGTTTGGATGTGGCACTTGGTACCATGGTCTAGTCTTGAGGTCTGTGGTAATGGGTTGGACTTGATGATCTTTGAGGTCTCTTCCAACCTTGCTTATACTGTGATACTGTGAAAAGGAGTATCACAGAGGATAAAAAGTTAAAAGGACAATGTCCTTCTGTTCCTTTAGATGTGATGGTCATTAATTACTGTCAAGCATCTCTGTTGCACGCAGCGAACTTCGGTAATGCTCATTTTCCAGATTCTTACATGATTTCCCCTTCTCTATTTTCCAGCTGCACCAGCTTCACTGTTCACATACAGTACTGTGGATTTGAGGTGGGAGGGGTATGGTGTGGGGTGTGTGTGAAAGGAGGGAATTCTTCAGGGCTATTGCCAGAATCTTTTCAAATGGATATTAACATACTCAGTACTTTGGAAATTAATCACAAAAGTGAATGTAAAGGAGATAGAGAAAGAAAATGTACATTCTGGGGAAAACAAACAAGCAAAACCAAACAACAAAACCCAGTCACAGTTACTAACAGAATTTAAATCAGCTACTTTCTTGCATCATCATACTCATTAAGGCAAATGTATACTGAATATTTTGAAAGTGCAATAGCTTGCTGATAAAACGGGGACGTTACAAGACTGGTCATCATGAAAGCAGTTTCCATAGCAGCAGTTGCCATAACACGAACACAGAGCACCAGCGCAGGTTGGGAAGTGTGCATTGTGTACTTGCTCGAAGTTTGATATCTCATTTGTCCACGCTTGTAAAAACGAAGATGCTTTAAGTGAATTAGGAGATGTGCACCAGCCTGTCAGGCTGAACCCCAAGGAATTACGGCAAATAGAAGGCTGCTCCGGGGTACATGGTCAGAACCAGCAAATCAGTGTAAATACAGGATATGTATACTATGGCAAGTAGAACAGAGGATCTGCATTGATGCTATGTGGGTTTCAGGGTCCGTACACTGGATGAACAAAGCAGTCCAATCCCAGCACTTCCAAATACAAGCCAAAATGCAGTGAAGGGAGAAGATGACCAGAAGATTCACTTTGAAGGATATGTTTGAGCCAAACAAAAATGATAATATAGATGCATAATTAGCTTCAGTTGAGATGGAAAACAACTTCCTTAAAATAATGAGAATGCAAATTTAACTTGTGTATTGGAAACTTTAGAAAGACATCTTAAAACTCTACAATGGCAACATTTGACATGAAGTTCAAGGTAATAAAAACTCTGGTGACTTGTGTAATAAGCATACTGAGGTAAACAAGAAGTTGAAGTCAGCCAGATGCAATTCTACTCCAAACCTCCAATTTCAGATTCTCGTGAGCATTAAGTTGGGTGCCTAAGAGAGAAATCGTTTCACTGCTACAAACTTGTGATGAAACTTTGTTTTGTACTCCAAATTAACTAACAGGATACACAGCCTGTGATTATGAGTCGTCTTACTGGAATTACTCACACTATAGTTACTCAAAGCTTAGTACTCCCACAGCCTGTGTCAAAGGATGAAAATAGAATAGTTTTTCTGTATTAATTTAAAAATAATTGCCTGGATCTCACAGACTATGTAGACTTGTGCATGTCTGAAAATTTAATTCTGGAGGAAAGAGGTTATGATATGAAAACAGAAACAAATTTCTCCTGGACACATATACTGAGACAGAAAATCTACGTCAGTTCTTTCACCAGAACTATTTCATTACAGACAGACACTGTACAGCATTAAAAATGATCTAATTATGCTAGTTATGGAAAATCACTAGAAGATAACCATCTTTTAGAGTAGGTGGCGTCTCCACATCTGAACTGCATTAAGCAGGATGAAATGGACTCCACAATCTGCTCTCCAAATCTAATCCTTGGGAACTCTTTTCTATCCCCATTTTATAGGAGCTAAGAATTGATGGGCCAATTTCCATGGGGACATTAGCAGGGAAATGCCTGTCCCATTTTAAAGAAAACAAACAGAAAGAAAACAAGCAAGCAAACATACCACCAAGAACTAATCATCACAGTAAGATAAGGATGTTAAGATGAGATCTATAAAGTGTCAGAACTGTGCAAATACAGAGATTTGGCAGTCATTGTGAGCAATGCTTTCCATTTGCTTCCCATTTCTTCCCTGACACTCTGAGGTGCTGAATGCTCCAGCATCTTGTGGAAAGCTTGGACGAAGTTTCGCAATTAGATACTTCCAGGGTCATACTGAAAAGTAATTGCAAAATAATCCTCTTAAGCTACTGTGAAGATTTAACACTGCACCACAGAGCCTGTTTCACCGCAGCACACTAGATCCCTCCATACATAGTGTGCCTTTGGGTTTTGCCAAAGCCTCCTGTTTGCTTCACTGTGCTGATCTGACAGCCTGGTAAACTGGGAACCCAGTTAGACAACTAGACATCTAGAGTGGTCTTCCTCTCATTGGGAAGGAAATGGTTACATCGCTCCACTGCAGACCTCAATAACTGCTTGTGGTAGGGCTTCGAATCCCTCCCACAGGAGATAAGAGGAGAGGACAGTTAAATGCATATTAATAAATAAATGGACTCGCTAATGCACTACAGAAATGGTACTGGCTCCTTTGGTTTCTGCAAAGCCTATTTTAAAACTGAGTGCAGGGAAGGGGTTTCAGGTTTATTATTCCCTGTCCCAGAAGCACCTGTGTGTGTGAATTTGCTTTCCTGTCAGAAAAAAAGCAAAAATCCATGGGACAAAGTAGATATCTGGGAAAATATACTGCACATACATATGTATGATGTTTCCTATAATCCCTAGAAAATTGAAAATTACAGTATCAAGTCACATAGTAACTTCTATTTGTGAAATGTTGCCCTTTAATATCAAGGGGCAGGAGCATTTGCTTTGAGGTGGGATTGAGGGGAGGAGGCAGAGAGGGGAAAAGTATCATCCTGGCTTCTTCAAAGATCATCCTTACTGAGCTTTCTAGCAAACAAACAACTTTCTAAAAATAATGCAGTAAGTAGGATCTCTGATAAGAGAAAGGTAGAAAATAACCCTGACTTTAGTATATCCTTCTCAGAAAGTCATTCCTAGGTGTACTAAATTTATTGTGCATCGGACACAGCGAGGTCTTTTAATTAAATCAGTAAAACACTGAGAATGTGTTAAATTGAATCTAAATGGGACTGATATTTGCCATTTTTTATTTCATGTGGAGAAACGCTTCCATCTGCAGAAGAGTAAACCATCTGTAATTATTAAGAAGTTGCTTGGCTTTGCTGTTCTGTTTCCTGGGTTGAATTGTCTGGTTTTGGGGTTTCTGTCCATTCTACTGACATTTTGAAATTAAATAGAACACAAAAGATATGGAAAGAAAAACCAGAAGCAGAGAGTAGTGACTTTATCTCTTGGGCACTGATATTTTACTATCTTCAACATATTTACTGATGACCTGACATTTTGGAGGTAGAAGTTACAGAACTTCAGCTTCTCCCAACTTCAGCCAGAATTTGCAATGCATGCGTTAACAAACCCATGGTAGGCATGTCTATGTGGCAGTCTGCTTGTGAGAATAGGAGATGAACCCAGACAAATCAGCTACCAAAACACTGGAGAGCATGTGGGCTATAAGTGATTCTGGTTCAGTTAATCACAGACTTCTCAAATGCTGCCTTCATTGAAGTTCTATTTCTCAGCCTATATTGCATGTATGTATGTATATACATAGAGTGCTGTAAATGAAAACCGTTGTGGCAAGATGCTATGAAATGATACTTGGATTTTAGAAAGTGAGGGTGATCATTCAATGAAATTGAGAAATACAAGGACATTATACCAATTCTACTTAAAAATGGCAATTAATTATAGTGTAGGTCTCAAATTGAACATTTAGGCTTAAATTGAAAGGGAAGGAACTCACAGGATTTTTTTTCCAAGTACAACACGTTTACTTCCTTCACAAAGTTACGGTTGTAACAAAGACAGCTTTAAAGGGTTGTCCTGAATGTGCGAGAGTCTTACAAAAATCAGAAAGAAATCTTTGTTGTTATATCCAGTTTCTGTTGTGAAGAATCCACAAAACACACTGTGAAGAACTGACATGGATTAAGTATCTCTGGAAAAAAGTTTACTAGCTCAGCTGATGAGCCTTTCATGTTTCATTATCTTTTAATGATCCCAAATACAACATTTTTTTCTTCACTATTTTTCATCCCCAGAGCACTTTATCTGAAAAGCAGGCTGTAACAGAGGATCTGGCTCTTGAAAACAGCCTAATTTTTATCACCCATCTGATGATTAGGAGTTAGTTCGTTAAAAGATTTTATTTTTTTTTTAAATACACACTCCCACGGAAGCGTTTGTTTGGGAAAATAATTCCAATGTCCAATAGCAAATAAATTAATGCAGAAAATAAAGACTTGAAAGCAGTTTCCATGGAACCAGTGAAAACCACTGACATAGAAAATAAAATTCTATTCAAAAAAGTGAAGTCATTTTACCCAAGGGCATTGTAGGCTCCACTCGTGCCAAAGAGTATCAGGAGGTTATGACCACACCACTCTAGGAAGTCCTGAGTAGGGACACAGTATAAAGCGGTAAGACTGTGGGTGAGACAGAAATATTTAAGCTTGTAGTGGCTCTTTATTCCCATGAATCACAGAGGAGCCAATTTGTTATCAGCAATAACAGCCTTTGTCCCTAGCAGGGGGGGACGATACAGGAAGCATATGCTCCAGGCTATTTATGAGGATAGTGCCAGAAACGGGTGTAACATTTTGAACGTGGTGACCTGCACCTTTAGATTATAATTGTACGTGAAGTCATAAACTAGACAGCAAGGACACAGAAAGGGGACACAAAAAGGAAATATAAAGAAAACTATTAATACGTGATAGTTTCCAATCCATTATTTTCTCAGGAAAAGAATGAAACAGCATTTTGCAGAGCTCTTAGACTCCACCTTTTAGTTGCTTTGGTTAGGAACAACTATATTCAGACCAAATTTCTGTTTACTGTGATGACAAATATCTCATGTAGCAGCAGAGTTAATATTTGCTCTAGAGATAACTGTGTATCTCTGGCAATGATAAGAGAATGACTGGGCTATAAGAACTGCACTGCTGGGTTTGCATCAATGGGGGCTGCCAATGCTCACTTTCAAAACCTATGAATTGTTTATTCGTGTCTAATACCACCGAAAACAAACCATCAGGGAATTTGTGTCAGTTTCTTCATAACTTTGGGAATAAGCTACATAAAAATAAAAAAAAAGTAAGTTGAGGTAGCTGAAACGCAACAACATTTAAGATTCAGTTCACATTCTCCTCAGTTACATCAGACACACAAAATTATTTTGCTCTGATGGTCCCCAGATCAGCTTCCTCCCTGGCCCTAAGAGTCACTACAGTTGAGGGTATCCAATGCCTGTGACTATGGTTTCTCTGGGTTTATGTTCTGTATTCCCCCTTTATCTATATTCAAATAGTAGAACTATTTTGCTGGATCAAGTTTCTAATGGCATATAGGTTGCAACACCCAAATGCTAACATTTAGGTCCTTGAAGAAAACATTATTTTCTCTATGGCTTTGCACAATTGAAAATGAAATTAAAAAAAAGTTACATAGAAAAAAAAATAGTATATTTATTAAAGAATGAGAAATATTTTAATAAACCATATTTCTGGATAAATTTACTACAAATGAAATGCTTGTTAGAGAGATTTGAAATTCTCACTCATCTGTTTCTTATGGGAAAATCTTATCCTACTTAAATTATCTTGATGTACCAGTCAAGACTTCCAAAACCTGTTACTTTTGGGGTTTTTGTTGGGTTTTTTTTGTTTGGTTGTTTGTTTTGCTTTTGTGTTTTGTTTTGGTTTTTTACACCAGACTGGATGATCAGCTGGCACTGCTGTCTGATCATGTCAACTTCTGCACAGGAAAGCAATTTTTCTTTACACAAATACGTTAAGTGAGATTTTCAGACATGAAACCACAAAATAACATTGATGTGCTGGTTAGCAAGCAGTTCTCTGTTGAGACCTAAATTCCACTTACTTATTATAGAAGAAACAGATGGATTCCAATTTTTGCCCAAATGTTATGAACAATGAATATCTTTTCAGTCAATGTTGATTGAGTATGAAGATGTAACAAAACGGTCTGGAGACCAAAATATAAAATATGACTCAACATGCAGAATAAATGCAACCACCTCCTCTTTGTGTATTCAACCATGACTTCCTCATACATTTGAAGTTACTGAAATCAATCAATGTATTTCCTTTAATGTCAAGGGTTTCACTGACCCTAAGAAACTATGATCATCAGGTCTTTCTTTGCCATTCTTGCAGATGGTCTTTGGCTTTATCCTCAGGGGCTTTTTATGTGCCTTTCAACTGTTGTGTCATAGCCTTTTTTTTTTCCTTTGAAACCTATTCTCTAATTGAAGATATGAGTTTTCTTGTTTACTTCTAGTGGATGAAAACCCTCCTTCATAGTAACTACGCTTTTGTTTTGTGGATTGTTGTAGCTTTGGGGATTGTTAAAGCAGAAATATTTAGCTGAAACATCACTGCATGCTTTCTATATTACCTGAGAGAACCAGTTGTGTTAAATGTGGTTCGCATTTTCAGTTATTTAAAAGGGAGGAGGGGTTAACTAAGCTAAAAAATGTGTTCACAGTCTGTTTTCCCCATGCCGAATCTTTCTTCATCTGAAGCCACTTGGAGGTTGGCCGTTAATTTAAATAGGTTGATTTAAAACCCTATCAATCTCCTTTCTGAGATGTGCTTCCCAATTTTTTTTAAAGATCACCCTGATTATTTGCTAACATTTTTGTCTAACATTCTAGAATACCATATAAATCAGAGAATTTTCTCTTTGTTGTTTGTCACATGTTTTCCTGGAAAATTCATAGTGGGGATTTAAAGGAAGAAAATCAACGATACATGCAAGATGTGTGTATGCATTTTTCTTTTGAACTCGCATCTAAGGTGGTCTTCAGTGCTCTATGATTTTTTCCTATTGTATACAGAGTGATTCATTTGGACTTTGGCACTGTTAAATATTTTCCTGCTGTTTGGAAAAAAAAAAAAAAAGTGAATGTGAAGAGGCCTGTGCTCCATCTGCACTTCCTCACTGGCTCCTGGGCTGTCAGAAAGTCAAGGACGGCCAACGTTCCTCGTGTTCCAGCATCACTCCTAACAGGCCATTGTTTCCATAAATGCTATTATTGTTTCTAGTTGTCCCTTAGAGGAGATGTTACATTTATGGTTACTTCAGAAATGCCGAGTTGCTCTGCCCTCAGAAGAGGTGTTTACAACTTTACCTTTTGCAGAGGATGGTTGGCTGGCTGACACCACTGCTGGCTGCAGTCAAAGAATAGCTTTAAAAAAGTTCTTATTTTATCTAGCAACTCTTAGGGGTTTTATTTCCCATCATGCTTAGCTGTGTGGTTTGCATAGCCATATCCAGCACTATAAAGAGGAATGTTAAGTTCCTTTATAAATTATAAGTTGCTTCATAGCTGACGTTTAGAGGAGCCAAGAGTGGGAATTTCCGTGAAGCTATGAAAGGCTTCTGTGGAGAGAAGGCAATCAGAGCAAAAGAATTTGTCAAATTGCTGCATAGATCATTATTTAATTATAGGTCTTAATCATCTGCATATTGCAGAAAACAGCCATGCTGTGACTCAGATCCCCTCAGCCAGCTTACAGACTGGCATAAAACTGAGAAGTATTTGTATGGGTAGTCCATAATCACAATAATCTTTTTAATCTGGTGGCACTGCTGCACATAGTGATGTGAAAGCAAATCTAATCCATGTGACATATCCTTAATAATACCAGGGAAAACAAAATACAGATGTTCCTAACGTGAAGGAATTTAGAAATAAATGTACAGAACATTAAAAGGAAGATTAAAATGAGTTTACTGCCTGCAATAACCTGAAAGAGTAAGAAAACTGACAATCTGAGCTTAACATTCAAAATGCATTTGTATATTTTCAGAATTGCTGTGCCATTATTAAAAAGCAAAACAAAAAACCTTAAAAAACCAAACTAACAACAACAAAATCTTTCTCGAACTATCCTCCACTCGTCAACCCTTCTCATTATCCGAGGCTCTCACCACACTTGGCTCACAGGTGCCAGACCACAGGCACAAGCTAGCAGTTGGCGCCCTTCACTCAAGGATTTTCAGCTGCTGTGGAGCACCCATTATGACCAATTTAGTACTTCTGACACTTACATTTGTTCTCGGGGCCAGGGGGGGATCCATATGATATGAAACACAATCAAAAAAAAAAAAAAAAAGGGAATTTCATTCCTATTCTGGAACATTCATACAATACTTAAGCTGTGACTTTCTAAATTTTAGTAATCACTCAGGAATGCCCTCTACCAATACCTACCAGGATCTGGGGGAATATCTCCACTTGTCTAAGAGGTGTTCTTTTTTTAAAATAGGGACAGTCTAGATCATATTAAATCAGATCATTATGAAGTCCCTTACCATGATGCGATTGCAATTCCTTTCTCTTTATTTTTGTTATGCAACAGTTTGTTTGCTCGATAGATTTGCATAGCCTATTACATGATGCAGACACACAGCTGGCTTTCCAGAAGGAAGTATTTTGCACTTGCAGTAATTTCTAGGACCCTGTAGCACTGGAAATTTAGAAGGCCTCTGCCTTAAAGCCCTCTCCTCTCAGCTGTATATTATCAGGCCAAGCCAGGCAGCGCACTCCAGTGTATACAGAAGCTGTCAATTTGCTATACTGAACTGTTTACTTCCACCTTTCTCCACGTTTACTGCAGCTGAAGAGGCATGCTTTGGTTTGTACATACAAGCCACATAAATTGTATATGAGGCACCGAGGGCGCAACTTCTTTGCATTTCCTTACTGCTGTACCTGCTCGTTTTTCACCACATATTTACATGTTCAGTGTTTTGTGTCAGGAACCATCTGTTTGCTGTGAAAAATAACCAAAGAAATAGGTATCCCATCACTAACTGAGACATCTGGTTGTTACTTCACTAGTAACTACATAGAGGAAATCTTGGTTTTAATTTTTAAAAAGAACATGTGTTATTGGATTTTATTTTGTGCTATTCTCTCTTCTAAATAACTCTGAGACAACACACCTTTGCAGAATGGCAATAGAAAAACCACTGTAAAAGAATTTTTTTCACCTCTTTCAGAAAGGCATTTCACATCCCTAGGCATTATGTACATAATATCCAGCAGGTGACAGGGATCCAAACTGAAGAACATCCAAAATTAAACTGCTTTGTGATCTCTTACTCTTGTGTAAATGTCTTTGTATTTGGGCTCATAACAGAAAGGGTCTGATGAGTAATTCCCAATAATAGAGAGGCACTAAATGCCTGAGGAAGCCAGCATTTCTTTTCTGAGCAAAGTAACTAGTAGTGTCAATAGGATAGATACTTAAATAAAAAGCAATTGAAAGACTGGTGGCAAGAAGGGAAATATGTATTTCGTTGAAAGGAAATACGCATTCTGGTCCAACATGTCCCTACAAATTTACAGTCTAGCTGATGCACTAGAATTAGATTAACACAACATTGCTCATTTTCAAGTGCAAAGGCTGCATGAAGAAAATGCTTAGTGACAATGCTAAGAGGAAACTTGCTGAAACAGTAAGATACAGATGGTCAGCATTCAGTACTGAAACACCACAGGAGTTGTAGTGGGGATGAGATTTCCTTGCGTGCTGATCTGCTCTGTAGAGGACAAAGAGTGATTGTGCCTACTCCAGAGGTAGGGAGGGGGAAAGATCTAGAGGTGGGGATGTGCCAGAAGAAGGTTCAAAATTTGTTTCCCTTGCCAATAATAAGCAAGAAATTTGAACATTTTAGCATGCAGATATCATTCTACATATACTTAGAAGAAAGAAAAAAGCTCTTAAAAAAAAAAAAATCTCTGCACCAAAAGACCTTGGTGATAAAGAATACATGAATAAATTATTTGGTGTTGCTGGATTTATACTGTAGATAGTTTGCAAATTAACTGTACATCTCTGTCAAGATGCAAAATTTTCTTTTGCTCTCACTTGATATGAACAGGATTTAGGGATTGTTTTAAAATAAAGGATGTTGTGAAGGAAGGGTGGAGTTAAGCACTAGGGAAATCAAAATCATCTTACATTGGCTTTTCTACAAAAAGTATGAATGACATTGGGTCAAGCCATTCATTTTCAGAAGATTGGTTCTTTACCTACTCAATACTGAGGAGATCAGAAAAACAATATTTTCTCCCTTCTGCTTTTGTGTGTTTTTCATTCCCTTGAAGACAGTATTGTCAGCAGTACTGGCTTCTTCTAGCATAATAGTTGACAGATCTAAGCTGGGGACTTTTAGAAATCATCATTTTAACAAAAAGCATGTTTGTAGACCTATCATTTACTAGAAGATTAATTGGGCAGCAGAAGAATAATAGCTCAGAAAAATCACTCAGAAGTGATCATAAGAATAACATACAGGGACTAATTTTTAACTCTTTTATATGAGCATTGTTATTTCCATACAGAACTATCTGTGATATCTTTAAACACTGCACTGAATGCAGATGTTTATCCTCACAGCAGGTTTAAATTTCTTAGCTGTCATGATGCATTGCAGGTAATGTACAGCAAAAATGTCTCTGGATCTAGACAGGAATGTCCCTGTTTATTGGGGGGTACAGGACAGGGGAGGGGGCAAGTGACCCTTAAAGTTCTGTTCTGACTTAATGCATTCTATGAGTCTACAGACTTTCATACTTAAGATTTAAATAGCGATCTGAAAATTAGCTTGACGAGCAAGTTTGCCTTGCCATACGAGATACATTTATGACGAAAGGTATTGTCCTTTGATGTCACTTTAGGTTACTGGGCTCTGTTTTTCAACTATGATCAGCAAAATAAGGTCTGAGGCAGGCAGAGGAGAAGCAGTGCAAGTAGAAGTAGAGTGCAGCATTTGTGCAGCACGTAAGTAGTGGTGTGTTACACCTGCCATCAACACATTATCAAATGTGCTCCTGAACAAGGGAATAGAGTACGTAGTTCCAAGTTAGTTATACGCAATGTGTCAGAAGCATCTTCATTCTTAAGCGAGTGGCCTGCCAGTGTTTATCCTTTTACACACAACACAGAGAGGAAACTACTTTGGTTCCATACATGCAGACAGGTATACCAAAGAGACATTTAACAAGTTTCAAATGAGAGGAACTTTCTGCAGTTTACTTTTTAGTTTTATCAAGTGTTTATTTGGAAAGCTATGAAATACGTTGCATATAAAGTGCCACTCAGAATCATATGAAAACTCAGTGCTCTACTACAATCCAGAGGCTTCTCCTCCTACCAGCAAATTAAAGCCTACATTGAAATATCTGTTCTGGATGCTGCAGATTAATGATATTTCATCACAGAAACTTCCATAAGGCAAGTTCTACAGCCTTACAAAATTAAAGACAGTCAAAATGAAGCATGGAACTAAACCTATAATCCATACTTGATTGCAGAATTTTGCAACTATCTTATTCATCGTGCTGGGCTTTCCAGAGCTAGACTGTTGAATCTAGTGGGGACAGTTGGCATTGTAATCAACCACCCAGACAGAAAATCCCAAACATTTTCAGTATGTATGTGCTTTATGATCTCCGTTTTAGGGCTCTTTCAAATCCCAGCAAAGGTCATAGCATCTTGCCAGTACTGACATGCACTCACCTAGCTGAAGTCTCTGTCAGAATTAACAAGGTCAAGTGTTTAATAAATGTAACAGACAGAGAAGTAACATTTTAAAGACAGATGTACGTATTTAGCTACTGACTTATGCAGTTCATGTTTAGTTGTAAGCAGAGAAGAGGTCTGAGAAAACAGAAAATGTAAGCACAAATGTTTTTTGTTAGTGGGAAAGTAATTGTCTAGGTTAACAGATTTGCCCTGAAGGATATTATTATTCTGTTCTGGTGCTCACTTTTACAAACCCAAGGCCATCCTTGGCTATCAGCAGATCCTCCTGCCTCTAGGGCTCTCATCTCCCTAGCAAATAGAACTTCAACAAGCTCCACGCTCAGACTGATGTGTGCATTGCCTCTGTCCTTTGCTTTTTTTTTTTTTTTTTCCTCCTAGGTTACATAAATACCATGATCTCCATACAAGAAAATAGCCTATAAAAGCTGCGTCTAGTATTGGGCGCTTTTCACAAAATAAAAAAATATATGTGGATGAGCACTTAAATCCCAGGTAGAGAACAAGACAGAAGCATATGCAATTAATACATTGTTAAGACACAACAGGCACTTCTATGTTTCAATACCTCATCCAAAAAGTATTAGTTCTTCAGATGCATATGAATAACTGGAGTCAAATTATAATAATTAGGCAAATGTATATAATCATTCATACCAAACACATTAATAAAAAAATGTGTATTTTTTTTGCTGTGGCTAATTGTGCAATGCCCTTTGCTCCTCAAGCTGGCTCAAGCCATTATACTACACCACAAATTCTAAGACAGCTAAGATTTAAATTGTGGTTAACACTAAATAATCTCACGCTACACAAAATACAGAGTCGCCAAAACTTTAGCCTTCAGATTCTTTCGATGGTGTTTACATGCGGCCTTTTTAACTGTGGTGGTCCTCAATATTGAGCAGGCTGCTTACCATAGCTTCTGCAGCTACCAAGTCCTTACCAGAGATACCAGAAATGAGGATCTGCTCTAGGTCATCCCCAGGGATACCACATCATAGCTATCAGCAGAGATAAACGAGAGCCTGCTCTGTACCAGACAGAGAGATGTCAGCCAGTAACAGATAGAAGAGATGTCCCAGTCTTGCGCACAACCACCAAGCCAAAGACAGACAGTCTAAAAAACCTCAGTTGCCAGCTCTGATACAAAACAAGGAGCTGATACCACCCAGCTGGCAGCATTTGTCTGTGACAACAAGAGGGCTGCACAGGAATGGGAAAGTTCTTCCCAAAGGTATGCTGAAACAGGATTTGTCAAGTAGGCCTGGTGTCTAGCGGCTGCTCTCGTGAAAAGCAAAGCCATATGCTAGAGACAGGAAGCTATGTTGCCTGAAATAATTGTTAGAAAAGTCAGCTAATCAGGTCCTGTCACTAAGTCACTCAGTAATGGTGCTGAATTCTGCACAGTGGTAAGCTTGCACACACTAAATGCATCGTGTAACTGACACTGGAAAAAACGGTACCGTGGCACAGATTACTTTGGTTATAATGCCCTTAGTCTAAAGTCCAAACTGTTAGGTATGGTTCATGAAAATAGCTTAAAGAACAGCTACTCAGTTCCAGCAGTAAAGCATTCTTCTTTCCTACTCCCAAATACTTTTAAATAATTATAAACAGCTCATAATGCTCCAACTATGGACAAATTAATTTTAGAAGTAAAATTATGCAGTACTTTTTTTCTGATCATATGTCACTGCTTCCAGAGTCATGCAATCTAAGAAAGAAAATTATTGTACCACTGAATGTGGCTATGGCACATAAGTAATAACAGCGGAGACAGTACCACTTTCTCCACTCTTTGTAAAGCCTTCCTTTAAGCAATCCCAGCTTTCATGAAGCAGGATGCTTGATGGTATTGTAAGCCCTTAATCAGAATATTTTTTATTTCCACCTTTTTTCTATGATAGTTTAAGTACAAATCACATTTTCATTTTAATCTGGTTTTGAGATTTCCTTCCTGCTACATAATGTGTACATATTATTTACAGTCTATAATTTTTGAGTACCCTCAGACACAGCTCAGAAGCTAAAAACAGATTGAAGGCACATTCACCAATGCATGGTAAAACCAACAGCTTAAGACTTGATACCTAGCAGCTTTGAACATACTGATGTAACTGTGGTTTCAGCAGGAAAACTGAAGTCACTCTCCAGATGAAGTGGTAGTATTCAAAATAGATGTTGTCTTGCAAATCCTGTCTAGATGTTCTTCGGTCAACTTTAAAAGATTATTTAGATAGGGAAGGCAAATTTAAAGACACACAAACAGGTTGAACATATAAAATTAAGAGCGTATGTCTGCCTGAAGAGATGTTCTTCCTTAAGGAACAATGAGTGACTACTGTTTAACATTCATTGTTGCTCAAAGTATCTCGCCAGAGGCTTTCTAGATCAGCACATTTAATCAACAAATAATAGACATACTGCTCCAAGCCATGCAAATTCGCAGGAGCTCATATTTAGATGACAGAACATGAATTCTTTAAACCAGTTCTACCTTTGTTTGAAGTTGCATTCACCTGGTCAATAAGATAAAAGTGTTATTAATAAATCACCACATCAAATGAGTGTTATTAACAAATAAATCACCATATTCTGTTGGTTGGTTCCTAATGAGTTTGTATTTTTAGTGATGTTGTTCCCCAGGCTCCCATCTTTTCATTATTATTTTCCATCCCTCCAATCTTTCTTACTTTTTTCTGGATACCCTGGGAAATGTCTGAATTCTGCATGATTAAACTTAATGGGAGCTTTGCCATCAGCTTCAGTGAACATGGAATCATGCTCTGTGCCAAATTCCACAAACATTCTAGTAAGACACAACACCTGCTTTCCTTCTTCTCCCATGCTTCATTTCTCTTTATTGCACATTTTTTTCTCTGCTCTGACACCTATTAATCTATGCACTCTGTCCAATCTATCATATTCATCTTTCTTCACCAGTTATGTTGTTGTAACTCCATGGTTGAAATTAGTAGGAGAGTGTGAACTCACTTACAAAAGTGCTACTTTTCATACTGCCAAAATAATGTCATTGCATCACAGAACACAAGTCCAAAATGGTATGCAATATCTCTTCATTCATCTTGGTCTGATTTTTACTTTACTCCCAGTCCCACTTAGAAAATCATCACTCTATACATCTAAGTTTTTTTTTATACTGAAGTGGTAAATCTTTGCCATTGTTCAGCTTGTTGAACTCCAATCTCATTCTTTTTAGCAATTGTAATGTACTTTGTTGTTGTACTTTGTTATTTCTGCCAAAATTTTCCAATATTTAAACTTCAACAGTCTTTCACTCCTCGTGCTAAAAGCCTCTCTGGGATTTTTAGCTGAAGTCCTCCCAAGCTTAATTAAAGACACCTATTGAGACAAGCAGAACAAGTGAAACTATCTTAAGAAAGCATAGAGCTTCAGCTTTAGATTAATAGTAACTAAGCAGAGGAAAAGCAAAGACTATCATTTGGAAACGATCGCTCGGGTCAACAGTCTCAAATACGGATTAATCACAGTGGGGGGGGAGGGAAGCACTTTGGGAACAGTTGGTTCCTTATTGAAACAAGACCTACTGCTCTGTCTCTTTAGCATATCCTCTCATTTGTTAAGATCTTTCATTAGTTGTGTGAATGTAATCCTCTACTTCATCTCCAAAATGCATGACAGGCCAAGCAGCAGGTGAAGGACTTCCTTTATTCAGCTCCTTCTGACTTTGACTTTATTAGAGTGATACATCATTCAGGATTCAAATTAATGTCTATCCCAAGAGACATATTGTATGGCTTGATATTTACTCTAAAGTGTTCTTTGAATTTGCTCTCTATAGAAACAAAGTGCATGGCCATTATCAGAAAATTTATCTTCCTCTACTGGAGACTGTTCTGTGAAACCAGGCTTCTACTCCTGGCAGTTTATAAGATGTAAGTTTTTTCCCCTCCCGCACTTTTCTTGGGAAAAATAAAGCCTGAGAACCTATAGTAGTAAGTAAATATCAAAATATTGTTGATGATTCAAAATCTAGCTTAATGCACAGAGTTCAGAGTAGAGCTGTTAAATGGTCTTTACTTACTTAAGAAGTTAGAACACTGTCTAAGACAATGACATCAAATATTTCATATTAGTGCCACTGGAGCTGTTTTTTATCTCTTAATTCCAAATTCCCAAACACAAAATCAAGCACATTAGTCCAATCCAACATCAGCACTAGAATGCTGAGGTCTCTGGTAAGGTAAAGTGAACTGATGTGTCAAAGAAATTTCACTGCAATCTTATTGCCTCCACTGTACCCTACTTAATTTTCAATCACCTAGTAAATCATATCATATCATTATTGTTTCTTGTTCTGAAGATAAGACTCAAGACCGAGAGAAGTAAAGTAGTTCTCAGTCTCTGGAATCAGAGCTGAGTGTTTAAACAACGACAGAGACAGAAAACAAGGTACAAAGACTGCTTTCAATTTCCACTAGATAGATAGAAGAGCAAAATACTGAAGCATTACTGTCAAATGCAGAAGAGAGAATTTTCTCTTGAGCAGCACAAGACTAGAGACATAAAAGGGATACTGGTACTCTCACAGCAACCTCCATTGGTGTTCACTGGCTTCCAGAGTGGCAATTCCTTCCCCATCACCCAGATCAAGGCAGCACTCATTGCTGCTGTCCCCAAATGACTTCATGCATTACTCTGTGATATTTTAATTTCATCATCTTAACTCCCACTATCAATTCCTCTTTTCAGCCATCTGTTGACCACCTGATCCTTTTCAGAAATAAATATGCTTAAAATTAAGTAGTGGTTTAAGCTCCTGGGAAATTTACAAGTATGCTACATTGTTTTCAAGGTAGTTTATGAGCACAGATATGGAGAAACATGTTTTTATTGTGTTTATTTTATCCCAATAAACTCTTTATAGTTAAAGACTACAAACTGGATGGGGGGGGGGGGGGGTGGTGAATTTAAAAAGCTGCTACCGATACAGAAATGTTAACTTTGTCGTTTTTTGGTTGGTTGTTGGTTTTAAATGGATTGCAAGATGCAGTTTTAGGTATTAATGAAACATGGAAAGAAATATCTGCTTCAGGGTAAATGTTGTTCTGCATCATCATCCTATAAAACAGTACTTCTTGAAATATTTCTCCTGCAGGTTGCTTTGCTTTTGAAAGTTTGTTCTGTACAGTAATCAACATAATTGATATTCTACCAACGCTTTAACCCACATTCACATATGCACACATAGTATACACCTGCAGGTTTGTGGCAGTGCAGTTTACTTCAGCACCCACTGAAATGTACAAAAACTCGCTTGCACATCAACGGAATAGCCCATTGTGGACTGCTTTTGTGTAGAAAGGGAGTAAATCACCTGATAATCTAATGAGGATGAATTGTGTAAATAGTTCCGCAAAGAGCAAATGTGCATAGATAAGGCAATAAATTGGACTGATCGATGGGATAAGCACCACCACAGTAAAATCAAAGACGTGAGGCTGCAGAGAGCTTTTCATCACCCGACCTTGCGCTTCCATTAACTGCTTCCCGTTAATGCTCTCTCAGCACTCCGGATTGGAGAATTCCTACTTCTTTCTGTCTCACACCATTCAAACTCAGCAGCACCAGAAACCAGGGGAAGTGCAAACAAGATTGCTCTGCTGATGTGTCTGCTTGTGTTGGGCAGCTCTGCATGCTGCTGCACGATGGCTTTGCCACTCTGGCTTCCCACGGAGTTTGTCTGCCGCTCGCGATCTTGTCTTTCACAGGAAGACTTATTAGCTAAAATTGTGACTCCATTTTTGGGGACCGGAACATGAGGTGACACCTGGCATCCCTAAGCTTTCAACGTTGTACCATCCTTTATTTCATTAACCTTCACGGCAATTTTGCCAGAAGAGCTCAGCACATGGAATGAGGACAGGATGCTGCCTCATGATCTTATTACTGTGCTTACAGTGTCTGCCACTAATCGTGGGTTTGTTGTTGGTTAAAGTTTTGAGTTCTTCTGCCTAGAACAGCTGCTTATTCTTTGTTTGCTCTCCTCAGCTACCGCTTCCTCTACCCTCAAACCCACTACCTCTCTCATTCCCTTTCCAAATTTCTCCTAATATTGATCCTTCCTACATCAATACTCCATTTCCATTTATCTTCTATGTATCTCAGCTTCGCAGTATCACTGTCTTACCACCAACCAGAAACTTTCTTCCTAAACCTGACCTCCCTTCCCAGGTGCCCTGCATTATTTCATTTGTTTCTTTCCTCAACAGTACCCATCTGCTGCAACAACTGCTTCTTTCTCGTCCTTCTAATTATCACAATGAATCTGTAGAAGATACCACAGGAGAATGCTGAAATGCGATATGAATTTGAAGTTTGAAGAGTTTGAAGTACTGAGTGTTCTTCCTCCATCAAAATATAAGGGAGGATAAATTAATTACCTGGATTTTTGTAAATACTTGATCTATCAAATTATCTCCCCTGGTTCTAAAACTTTTCTTATCTTAAAGATGTTTTTCTTATCTTAAAGATGTTTCAGCTACCAGCCTCTTAGAGAGAAGGAGGGGAAAAAAATAGAAAAAAAAAAAATCACATCACTAGAAAAAAAAAAAGCTCTTTTCGCCTGTTCATACATAGTACATCACAATTTTATCAGCATTTCATATTTTATTGTTTATGTTTACCATCTCTAATTCTTTCTCTTTGCATTTTAATTTCCTTCCACTGAAAGAATTAAGAATCATACTGGTTGTGTGTTTTCAGAAAAAGGCCAGCTTAGCTTTATATGCAACACAAATACACCCTTTGCTGAGGGGGAGGGAGAGAGAGTAAAGCGTGCAGCATAGGTATGATGTACTTTTCAATAGCTTATTTTTAAAGAATCCGAGTATTAAGTATAAAGCTTCTTTAATATTTTTATATATATTTTTAAAAAGCCATGTATTTGTATACTCAAGAAAAAGAAACATTTTCTTCATGTTGGGGGGTTTGGATGACAGTGCTTTTTTTGTTTGTCTTTTCCTATCCTCTCCAGTGTTTAGAATATGAAGACTAAAGATTCTCAGAGAGATTTTTTTAGGATGAACTTGAATGCCCAGTTTATTTTGAGAACATAACCATTTCCAACAACTCAAGCAAGATGGTGTTCTGTGGATTTTGTTTGTTTGGGGTTTGGTTTTTTTTTGGTGGGGTTTTTTGTTTGTTTGTTTGTTTTTGGTTGGTTGGTTTTTTAAAATCATGTGGAAGAATTTTAAAAAATAAATTAAAAAAAAAAAAAAAAGCAAACACCACACCTACCATACTTTTTCACTGCCCACATGGTATCCTCAGGCACTTTTGAGGAAAGTCCAACTTCTAGACACCATAACTCTTAATGAGCTCATTCACAAGGAAAGTTCCCTGAGTAAGCTGAGCTGTCAAGGCAAATGCAAATGCTTGAAGAAATAATTGCTCAAAAAAGGGCTGTAGTTTTTTCTCCAAAATGCAAAGGTCAGATTACTGGAAACGTGGAGGCAAGAATTTATCTTATTTTTGAGGTAACAGCTGTGTCACTCTTCTGGGAATTTCAGTCATCCACTCTGTTTTCTGATACTAAGAGCTTTGCAGATCACAATAAATGCTATGTTAATTTTCTATTACATTGGTCAAGATTTTCTTCTATCTCTACAGTTAATATATTTTGCCTGGAAAAAAATGAAAGTCAGACAGCAAATCTATCCAGTCTGTATGTTGAAATTAGCCAAATGCAAATAACTTGCACTGGGAATTATTTCTACAACTGATTTCCTTTCTAGAAATAGATTCCCATAATTAAAGATTCTAAATCAATTAAAATTTCTTATGAGGAAGACTTTGAACTCAAAGGAAGGGAACTACATCACCAACAAACCCAAACACTTCATGGGCCAATGTAAATCCAACCTAAACAATACATGTTACTGCAATCACCACCAAGTCTGTATGTCCAATTTACAACACAGCAAAGATAGAGAAGATCCACATTAGATTTGTTATGTTTCACATAATGAACTGTAAATCACAATAAAATGAAAAAAAGAAAATTCAGCTGAAAAGTGCAAGACAGTAACGAACTGAGATTCTGTAACTGCCAGACTGAGCTGACGCTCCTCTGCAGAAGTTGTTTTAGCATTTGGTGATCCATGACTTGTTAGATGCTCCTAAGTTTTTTATGTTGGGGAATTTGTGATCAAATTTGGTCATGTGCAAGTCTTCATTTCTTGTCTCAATAAGTTGATCATTCTGGAATCAGGTCGGTTTAGCAGTGAATCCAATTTTATGGTTTTTGGTGGGTTTTTTTTTTCCTTCTTGCTTGAGAAAACCACTTTGCAGAATTTGCTAGTGAGAACTGTGAAAATTACTTATATCGAAGATATACCTTGAGGCTAAACCAATTACACTGATCTTTCACTCCTTACCTAATGTATTTATATTTTACAATAAATTACAATAAAATACAATATTTATATTTTACAGTTTTTTTAAAAAGCATCTACTCTTTTTCCAACACCTGGAACTGTGCAGTAACTTATAAAGGATTAAAATTTTTACATATAATATTCTGATGTCATAAGACTATAGCTCCAAAGTTAGAGAGCAAAATAATGGGTCTGCAGAGATTGCTTTGCTTTTCTGCACTCAAGTAGGAACTCTCCTCACTTGTACACAAAAGTTAATTGTGCAAAATTAGTAATCTCTAATATAGTAATCTCTTGCTCTACGCACAGGTGTGAAGACATCTCTCGCTCAAGTCTGCTAACATTGTAAGTCAAAGAAATCTCGCACTCAGAAACCAAGAGGACAAATGTCCTTGTGTCCAAGTGTCAAATCAAAACACAATCAGCATTAAAATACATTTTCTAACCAGCTATGGTTAAAGTACAGATATTTTAAATATATATTTAAAAATACAAATGCTTGACGTCTATGAACTTGCTAATGATAATAAAATCTCAAATGCAAGGTGCCTCGTGGTATGTGTGGCATTAGGAATGGAGAAATTTATCCTATGACCCCCTTCAGCAATCAAAAGCCCCAAAAGGATTTCATGGAGAATTTTCAACTGACTTTTATCTAAGGCCATACTATCCAGTTAAGGAAGGCATTTTCCATAAATTAATGAGTTAATTCAGTGTTCACATTTGGTTTCTGTTTCACTTTAAAAGAAAACCCTGAGGCTAGCAATACTGCGGCATAATGCAAACTCAGGCTGGTTTGTAGTAGAAGGCTGTATTCAAGGACAGCTTCACCCAAGTGCAAGAGGTCCTTGCTGGAAAAGTAAAAAGCTAAGTAAAAAGAAAAAAGCTAAGGAAGGAAGCATCAAGCTGGAGCTTTCACCATATTAAAAGACAAGAAGGAAGAAGTACAG
Source organism: Ramphastos sulfuratus (assembly GCA_013399055.1). Lineage (NCBI taxonomy): Eukaryota > Metazoa > Chordata > Aves > Piciformes > Ramphastidae > Ramphastos > Ramphastos sulfuratus. Next base: position 61,590 of record WBNM01044939.1, on the reverse strand, counting down.
ACAGCATAAATACATGACAGCAATCTGTCACTGAAACGCAATGTTCAGCATTACTATAGTTTTAATGTGTATGCTTCCATTCAGCTACTCGGATGAGAAAAATCGATAATTGATCTTATGGCAGGGAGAAAGCATGGATATAAAGAAATGGCAATACTAAGGCAAGCCACTACAGGAGAAAATAGATCGAAATATTTGTATTAATACTCTGTAACATAGAAGTTCCTATTACATGTGAGTATGTTCCATAGAGAAGACGACAGGCAAAAGAAAAGGTAGGTAAAAGAAGAAGATGAGTTGACAGGACGGAAATAATAAATGGAGAGAACGAGATAGACTGCTCTACTGGGGGAAATACTATAAGAATTTCACTAAGGGGATTTTCATTCTGACTATACAATAAAGCAAGCTGCAAAGGGGTGTGGGGGGGAGGGGAAATGTGAAAACACAACATAAAAAACAACCACAAACTCCCAAAATCAGCGGAGGAAAAAGCTTCTCAGTATAATATACAACCTGACTAATGAATATGCAGATGTATTAAATGTTTTTGTGCTGGCTATATCTGAATGAGGAAATCATCTAAATACAGGAAAAAGTAAAATACAGTACAGTGTATGTTAAACATCATAGGCTTATTTAAGCTAGGGCTAAATCCAGAATGTTACAGCAAAGCCTGAGAAAGAGGAGAACCTGAGCTATACACCCAACAGAGCTTCCTTGTGTCCAAGAAATATTACTGAGCTATTACACAGGCTCATTGGAAAAAGAGGAAGTGAACAGGGAACATCTGCAGTCTAAAGTATTCTAAAGGGAATATATAGGAAGGAGGTTTCAAAGCTATTTGAGGCAGTGTCAAACAGGGATAGGTGGTGCAAAACCTAATGAAGGGCATTAAACTACATACTAACGAAGTTTACCTTATGAAATATTAAGCCATTTTACAAATATATACACAGTTCTGAAAATTATCAGACAAATGGGAACAAGCAAGAGTCAAACTCAGTGGACATTTACTGATCTAAACTGGTCCTACGCTTTTCCTTTGTGTTAGAATATTTGCTTACAGTACAATTAAAATAGTTAAAGCTATTACTTTGAAAGTACTTGCAGTACCCATCTGAAAGAACATTTTGTTGAATTCAGTGGCAGCTTCTTTATGCAGGTATTACATTGCCATCTAGTGTATGCAGCATATATTGTAAACCCCAGAAAATAGACACCACATTTCATTACATAAAACATATTAATTTTTTCCCTTAGATGTCTTTCTTCAGTGCAATTTGTCTTGCAGCAAGACAAATTTCCTCCTGGCTACTCAATGTCAACTGATGTTACTGAGAAATCCAGCACCATAAAGCAAGCACTATTCTAGAAGAAGCAACTCCGCTGAATCTCACTCTGTGACATTTAATGGGTAAATCCACTGAAAGTTTTAGGAATTTCAATTGTTCTCATGAAACAAAAAGTGTCTTGCATTCAACGATCCTTCCCTGGAGAGGACAAAAGCCCTTACTCCTGACAGCACAATCACTCCACTCTGGAATGACATTAGGTTGAACATAGAAGAACCAACTTCTGTCAGTCTGACATTGATTTCTACAATTAATTAAACCACTGGAAAGAACAGAACAGTGGCTAAGTTGCTTCAACGTGTGTCTGGATGGCAAGGAGGCACAGTTCACACTGCACTTGCAAAGTACCGATTGCTCCACACAGGAGTCATGGCCTGCTCCCAGGCATGGAATTCTCCCAATCCTGTGTTGCAGTCTTGAGCACTATGCTTCTCTGCATTACTTGTTAAAAGTCCCTGGATTCCCTTGCTGTGAGCACTGATAGAGGCATGACACACCCAAGTAAAGAACAAGAGACATTTGAGCGCTTGTAAAACTAGCTTTTGGCTACTTCAAAGGTTTGCAACACCGACAACTGAGCAGTGCTCCACAACACGCTTGAGCTCACAGTTTTCACCCCAGTTTAAGGATTTGCGCTTTTAAACCAAGGCCTCTGGAGCACATATTGCTCCAATCTTTATGGAAGATTTAACTTTTTTGGAGGAGTTATTTCAAAACACAAACAGGCTGAGATCCAGGATACAAAAGTTAACATAACATAGCAAAGGTTACAAAGGAACACTGGCACTATATTCAAGAGAATCTGTCTCTCGGTTTCACAGGGAGGCCATTCTGGCACTGAGGACTGCTACCTTCCCACTCAGTCCTGCCTTGGGCCTTAGGGTGCTGCATTGAATGCTGATTAAGAAAGAAAAAAAAAAAAAGTACTTCAAACTCACCCCATCTTGCCATTCACCCGAGAGAAAAAGAGGCTTTCCACTGGAAAGAAAGTACAAGAAAGAATCCTTACTATAATCAGAAAAGGAAGTGGTGTCTCAAAAACACGCCTCTGCTTTAAAAATCTTAATTCCCAGTTATGTAACTGGAGAAGTTCCTTTAAGCCCTACCATCAGTTACAAATACTGTGTATTCGGAGAATGGGCTACAGCTGTTCTTTTCAGTGCCTTACCATGTTAACAATATATCAGACACCTAACGGTATACATAACCAGCAGATTTTACCTTCTTGTTCTAGCAGTTGGGTCTTGAATTCCTGGTTCTCCTTGTTAAAACATTTGCTTACTTTATGGGTCTTATCATATCATATAGCTCACAGGGTGTAGTAAAAATAAATTTATATAATAACCTGTAGCCTTTTGTTTAGCCACTACATTAAACACTTTCATTTGTTATTACTACAGTTAATAGTCAAAGTATACCCTTTACCTAATTCAGTCTTGTTTTTTATTGACTTGCATAGATTACTTACATTGTGCTTCAGGATGCAAATGCACATGCAGTCCATAAACAGCTGAGCTACGGAAGCAGGCTAGCTAGTGCTCTAATTAATTTCAGTCTAAAAAAGCCCAGCTAGCAAAAGGCTGTTTAAGCTAACCTATGTCATTTTCAATGAAACACTACACTGACTCCGTCAGCAGATCAGAGAGACCAGCCCTTTCCAGCAGGGAGGCAGGTGAAGGACAAATAACACTGATGACTTCTCTTGTTAGTGCAGATGTTGGGTGTTACGCCAAAAGGCAACAGATGTAGAGTTTCAGAGTGATTAGAGTTTCAGAGTGATTACGATTTCTTTTCTTTTTTCTTTTTTTTTCTTCTTTTTTTCTACGTTGATCACTAATTCAGTAAGACATTGATATTTGTACCTACTTCAAATAGTGTAAATATTCCCATTTTCTTTAATAGGACAGCAACTCCTGTACAAAAGTGAAGAAAGCACTGAAGTAGCTTGGTGGATTAAGTCTTCCATGTAATAACAAATGTATCCAGAACTAGCAAGAGATCCTCTCCTGTGGATTGTTTCCCTCGTTCTTTCACTATTCTTAAACCTCTTTCAGCTTTAAATTCCTAATTTTTCATAGGCAGATGCAGCATCATTTAAGTAAATTCAGGCATATCATAGCCTTTTAGCATACAGTCAGAAAAGGTGGCACTACTGCAGCCAGAACTGAGTACTTTGTTCATTTATTAAGATAAAAACACAAATGATTTCCTGATAACTAACTTACTATGTGATTAGATAATAGAAAAAAAAAATGAAGTTTTTAGAGAGCAAGATATTAGAAGAAAGGAATTATTTTTCTGTACAAGTGGTTGTATCTGCCTCGTTTTTCTGAAAGAAAAATTAATTTTTGTTAACTAAAGAAAAAAACTGCTACAAACACAAAAGCTTAACTGGATCATTTTCTAATAATTTTTAATGGGCTGGGGTTTTAATCCAAAGCGGAAATTGTAAGTTAGCTTTAAAATTCAGAGAAGAAAGTACTGCTCCACTTGAATGCCTAATAACACAGAAATGTCAACTTGCTACCTTCGGCAAGGCTATTCAACATTTCACTTAGTAGCCAGCTTTTCATTCAAACTTAACTAGCATGGGAAATATATTAATCTAAGGAAACAGAGGATGAAGCTTGTAGTAAGGGTGCTTCTCTGTACCAGTATGATGTCAAGCATCAGTAGCCAGCTAAAGTCAAGTAAGAGGTTTCTCAAGCTGTACACTCTACAATTTTCCAAGAAGGTGTTTGCTGATTATACGGTCACAGCCGAATTTCCACAGTAAAAGTATACAGAAAAATGTGATCTCTAGACATTCAGCTACAGAACTGTTCCCCAAAGGACGAAGCGTGTTACTAAGCACTCACCACAGTGGATAGTGAAAGTTACCACTGAATTTAGCTATGAGAGATGCATGTCCTCTGGGAGGACTTGTCAAAAGGAGGTCTTACATTTTTGTCATAAAAAAATTACATCTTTCATTTAAGCTTCTGCAGTGTTTTGCATGGTTACTGTAATACTTTGTCAATAAAGGAAGCAGTAAAATATTGGAGCCAAAATTGTAATATCAAGGAGAAAATCTGAGTGGAATTTCCTATGACAATGTGAGACTTTTATTAACAAAACAATTATTAAATTTAATAACCAGATGTGTCCAGGACTCAATGCTTCCAAATATTTCAGGTATGAGAGGTTTCAGAACAAGACATCTTCTGCCAAAATGCACACAGGAGAGGAAATAAGTTCCTGGGAGGGAAATGCGCAGTAGAAACAGATGCCAAACTGCATTTGCTCAGTGTGTGAAATCTGGGAAAGAGACTGTGGTGGAAAGAAAAGGGTCACTGTCATTCCACTGAAGTCAATAGTTTTAAATATAAAGTGACAAAAATAGACTCTGGACGTTATCTCTTTCTAAACACAATGGGAGGTGAAGAGCCAGTTCAGCACATCTTTACTTTCAGCCTCTCCTCATCACTAGGGACACCGTGGAAAAAGGGCAACAGGTACCTATATAACTGGGTTTCCTGACTCTCAAAAAGTGGTCATCAGACAAAATGTGTTTGTCATATCTCTGTAACCAAGGATGCTACCCAGCAGTGGAGATAGTCTGGGTCATAATGTAGGTCCCCTTTTGCAGAAATTGAAGGTGGAAACATAATCATAGAATCATAAAATGCTCTGGGTTGGAAGGGGCCTCCAGTCTTGGCAGTAACAGGTAGCATAGCTGTCCAGATTCTGGTTTAAGTTTTGGTCATCAGGTAATGATTAAAAAGTATTTAGGTTGCCTACATAGTTCTTAATGTTACACTTATTTTATTCCACTTAATTAGAATCCAAGTTAGGGTTTTGATGGGTTGGGTTTTTTTTTGTTTGGGTTGGTTTGTTTGTTTGTTTTAGTTTGGTTTTGTTTGTTTGGGTTTTTGGTTGGTTGGTTGGTTTTAAGCTTTTCAAAGTAAGTTTTCCAAATTATAAAGAATTTTGGAGTAAAAAAAATTGTAACAGGAAATGTTTGTACAACTTGATTTTTATAGTTTGGCCATTTTGATCTGCAATATTCAAAAGGGAAAATATTCTTTGGAAAAGTGTGACAAGGGAATTGGGTTTTTTTTCCTCCATTTTTATGCTTCTGAGAGCATTCCAGACACAACAACAACAAAGTTCATATTTAAGTGTCTATTGGTTCCTCAAGTAACCATATTGTATCTTTCCTGCTGTTTTTCTGTCCCAGATCACTGTTTTGTTCTTCTTTGCATCCCCTAGGTATAAAGGCAAAATATCTGAATATTTGAAAGCTAAAGAAAACTACCAATTTTTACTCAACACATTTATAGCTGAGTCCTCTCTATTTATATCTTACTCTGATTCTGCAAGTGGGAAATAAAGGAGATACAGTTCTTGAACTTACAACACATATGAGTTGCAAGATTCTATGGGAAAGGCCTGTTATCTCTACACACTTAGCTTCTATCATGTCTTTTCATGTTTTCATTTTGTAGCCTCATTGTAAACAAATCAGGTGGGCACATACATTATGAAGAAAAGACATTGTTGATGTAAGCAAAATAGATATGAGCTATTGCCAAATATCCCAGCAAGTTACTACTTGGCTGCACACAACAGAGATTCACAGCTGGTACATATTGGTATGCTGCAGCTATGTTCCCTACAGCAATGCTAGTGACAGCCACTGTGGGCCTTCAGCCTCACCATGACATTCTAAAGTTTTAATCCATAGTCAAGTTTCAAAGTTTCCCACATACTATCTAGAAGAAATATCTGCAAAATATAGAAAGAAAATATATGCTGTGATTGACAGTATGTCAGTAATAGTAATTGTGGCTGATGTTGGAGGAATTAATGCTAAGGGATATCAGTTATTTTGCTGATAACAAAGAAATGTAAAGAGTAAATCAAATAAAGACAAAATCAAATAAGACACTGGAGCAATGGGTACAACTTGAACATAAAAGATTTCACCTCAACATGAGGAGAAACTTCTTCACAGTGAGGGTGATGGAGCACTGGAACAGACTGTCCAGAGAGGCTGTGGAGTCTCCTTCTCTAAAGACTTTCAAAACCCACCTGGATGTGTTCCTGTGCAGACTACCCTAGGTGATCCTGCTTTGGCAGAGGGGTTGAATTCAATGATCTCTGGAGATCCCTTCCAACCTCTAATGTTTTATGATTCTGTGAAATAGAATCCTGTTTATCATCTTCCCCTCTTCCCCCTCAATAATTACAGATGTGATGCCCTGTAGAAGAACTGGTTTAAAAGTGAAAGCGTGATGTGACCTTGTTACTTTCCTTCATTGCATATTCAGCATGCCTATAAACATGTAGCTTTCAAGTTCCCAGCTTCAGCTGTAGTGAAGAAAGAGTTTCACTGGGCATGTTCCCGAATGTTCTTGCTTTTAACTCCTTGCCTAGAGTTAATGAAGCTTATCCAGAAATTTTGTCTCACTACAAAGCATACTTTTGATTCAAAATTTAAGACTGTTCTGGTCCTAATCCAAGACTATCAAACAATAAAGCAGCAGCTCAAACTATTTGGATGAACGAGTTTTTTAAATATTGAAACTGATGTGGTAGGGAGTAGGGTAGGTCAGACAAAGCTATTTCATGGGCCATCCTCTCTTGGAGGGAAAACATACCTTGCAAGGCAAGATGAGAAATGGAACGTGAATAAAACCGCAACATGGTCCTGAAGTCTGAGTGACCTACAGCTGGTCATAATGTGCTAAGAAATGTGCCTCGCTCCCCCCGCTAGTTTAGTGAGAGAAAAGGCTGATTATTTATCATTGCCTCAAAAATACAGAGGGCTGAGATAACACATATTGTTGCTGGTTTATGAAAGGTTAAGTGAAGAGAACACTTGAAGTGAACCATTGAAATTCAGGGAAGACTAAATACATGTGTATAGTTAAATATATAGACATATATAGAGATATATAGATATAGATATGTATATGCATAAAAATTTTTTTAAAAGTTTTCCTTTTATGAGTGGGGTTTTTTTTTAATAATTTGCACAACGTCCACCTAAATATCCATTTGTCTAAAAGAAAGTGTAACTTGTCATGAAGTAGTTTGCTCCAGCATAAGAGGCTTAATAGTATGAAGAACTGAGAGTAAAAGGAAGCAGAAAAGAACCAGAACTGCAGTTCATGATCACATCGTTCTAACCTCATCTTCAAGGAGAAGAATTCCTGAATGAAGATTGGACAGGGTATGAAGTATAAAGACTACACATCGCCTTCAACAATTTCTGTCCAAAGGCTCAGAATAATGTTGTTCATTAGAAATGATAAACAGTACATGTTCTGTGACTCGATGACCTTCTAGTACTAGCAGCAACTTAGTTTCATCTTCTAGATAATAAATTTTGTCATATCACAATCTCTTTCACATCTACTGACTTGGAAACCTGCAGCTCCCACAGTGCACAGGCCGTATCAGGATTTTAGCATGTGTCTTGGGGCTGTCAGAATGTAAAAAAGAGGTGGTGGGGGATTTTAGCATGTGTCTTGGGAATGTTGGAATGTAAAATTGCTAAAGAGGGGGAGAAAAAAATGCATGGCTTTGATTCCCATCCCTTATCATGGAATTAGATAGATTTGAGAGAAATGGAGATTTGCAATACTATTTATTTATTTGCATCATGGGAGCTGAATCTGCAGATACTATAAATACCATGAAACCAAACTTGTCTTTAATTAGTAAATTCTAGGAGTAGTGTAATTACAAGAAAACTGAGAAACACATAAGTCTGAAGGAGGAGAGAAAACCCTTTTAAGTGCTTCAAATCTTAAAATCAAAAACATTCCTACAACATTTCAGCAGGTTCTGCTACGTTTCAAAGTTCAGTTCAGAATCAAAGCTAAAAAAAATTCACTTGGATTCATGCAGAGCACAAACTGAAAGAGAACCAGCCCAGAAACAAACATGGAAAATCAATATCCAGATATTTTTAATGGCATACGGATAACGCACACAAAATCCAAGCCTATTCTCAGAATCTCATAACTAAAGCATCCAAAGTTTCTCTTAGATTGATGAGGCAGAAGCTCAAAGGGATGTGTGAGGAAACAATTAAACCAGATGGGACAATCATCTGAAGGGGCGTACTGATGAAGAATAAAGTATTGGTTCAGCCAAAGAACACAAACAGCACTTAATCTTTCAGAAAGACAACAGTCTTATTTTTAAAATATCATGTAATGAAAAATCTATTGTACCACTACATGAACTGTTGCAAAGGCGAATTAGCCTCACTAAGAACACGCTGAACATTAGTTCTGCACCTGAATTTGCCTAGTTTCAGCTGCCGTTTGATCTTGTTCAGTCTTTCTTTGCTAGTCTGTGGGCTCAATTATGTAGGTACACTAGTAAAAACTGTGAAACTAGTGAAAACACTTTTAAGTGTATGTATCATAATATAAAATATAAAAAAATCCAATTTGACATTTTTATAAGCAGAAGATTGAAATAGCAGCAGAATAATATGCATTTCAAAACTTTACTGTTTACCTTTCAATAATCCTTTCTTAAAATTATTTTCAACCTCCAGTTTTCAAAGGCGTCTAAGACATCTAAAAAGTTCAATTGTTAGTAAATGGGTTTGGTACACAAATATTCACTGCCATCCTTTTACATTCTTCTAAATTTGTATTTATTGTATTTTTATTTTGGAAGTCATAGTGGTTTCTATTTTTACCTTGGCTTAAATTTTCTCAATTTTAAAATGGGGGGTTTGAGTTCAATCAGTTCTGAAACCATCTGTGAACACATCTCCATGTTTACTTGCATTGCTGAAACCAAATTCCACTGGGTAAAAATTTCATTTTTCTGTGACACTTTATTCAAATGTATTATATGCAATTTTTAATTTTATTTTTTTTTTAGTTGGACTTTGTTTTCCTGGCAAGTATTTATGTGAGAATTCTGAAGATACTGTGCCAGCAGCAAATATAAATCCACAATCAATAGTACCTAATATTTTCCATGTTGACTTCAATTTTCTTGGCATCTTGCAAGACAATCCAGTGCACTGGCAAACAAATATTGAATGATTTAACTTCAAACGTCCTCCAAATTTTGTTTCTTCTCAGTGGAAATCCCCTGCAAGCTATGTCTAACTTTTGAGACATTACAAAAATTATCAGAATATTTTGCAGATGTTTAACATCTTTCGTATTACCACATATGTTAACAGACATCTGATGCTGAGTCCTGTCAGATGAGGACAAACTGCAGTTACTTGGAAGGCCTTGTACTGCATCTTGGTGTAGCAAAGTTCAGAAAGAGTTTGTTTTCGTTTAGTTCTTTCCATTTCCTGAAGAAAGCATAAGAAAATATTCCCTTCAGAAGTTTGTTTGCAAAAGTCCAACTAAAGCAGGTAACGAATAAGGGGTTTTACATAAAATTTAAGCAAAAGATTCAGGCCTACAGGGGTCAGCACAGTGTGTGAAGGCCACCTGGTGCATCAGGCACGATACAGGGCAGCTGCACAGTGAGTCACTGGACCTCAGGCTTCCCTGGCTCCTTTGGTAAGGAGGCTACCACACCCTCTCTACTGAGGGGCAGCTTCTTTGCCTTCTGGGAGCACCTAGCACTGTAACATAAGTGCCTGCCTGGGATCCACTTGTTCTAAGTTTTTATACGCTAAGCATCTGCAAAAACTCCCTCTCAACAATTTTTATTACGGTATTAAAACCTAGCAATAGTGGGACCAGAGTTCATGTCTCTCTTTCACCACACAGTAATAATAAGTGTTGTGAAGCACCAGGAAAGTTAGTTGTGTTTCAGTGTGCTACTGCTCCTGGAGATGCTTCTGCATTTTAATCAAAACCTCCTTACACTAAAAAGCACTCCAGCCCATGCGAAACACAGAGCAGATATGTTGATATATGCATATACAGGCATAATTATCATTAGCATGACCTTCAAATAAAAAGACGGGGAAAGAAGACAGCAGCAGGTTTACTGCTATTTCTTTTCAAATTGAATTTCTAAGACCTTGTCTAACCTATAGGATCCAGGAACATTTCCCAGCCTCCAAGTCTTAATGCATACCTGCCATGCCCCAACCTGGCATCAGCAGCATAGGCCAGATCCTCCCTCCTATGCCACCAGGGAAGTGTAGCAGCTGTCTTCTGCCTTCATTGGGAGAAACCCAAGCAGGCAGGCTAATAGGAGTTTAAGGGTGGCATCCCATTTTGGAGACGTGGTGCCAGGCTATACCAGAGGACCTACCTCACACTGTGAGTGAAAACTTATGATCTTTAGACACAAGAAAGTCATATAATCTACTCCTGATGGGTCTTGGCACAAGTAATCCTTGAGCTGTTCAGAATGGGCTAGTTTTTGACACACCCAGAGAGAGAACTGGAAGCAGCCAAAGAAAGCCACATGAGCGGATATTTAGTGAGTTGAAGGGTGGAAAGTCAGACTGTAATTTCATAGTGCTCTTGGCAGTGAAGTTCTCTCTTGAATTTTATCCCTAGTTTCTGAATTTACTTTAATTTACATTATGTGCAAGAAGTGCCCCAACATTGAGGAGGGACATTGATTCTGCACCCTTGGACACCAGCACATGGTGGATCCTAGAGCAGATGTTCCTCCAAGTCCATGAGTTGGAATCTCACATTACTGGATGGTATTTAAGCACTGTGAATCCCTCTATTGCTATGCTAGCTAGGTGAGGAGTTCGTCTAGCTCTCTATTTGTCTCTAAATTACAGCCCTGACCGTATCCTCAATGGATAAATGCAACAAAAATAGCACCCTAGTTTACTCTCCTGTCTTCCACTGACCAGTGGTTTAGAGGGTTATTGAGCTGTAGGTTGCTACTGGTCCAGCTAATATTAATTATTTCTACTTTAGGTCTTGCAAGTGACTTAAGTTCCATGACCAATCCTGTACTTTGTGGAAGTGGACTTCATTTCTTGTTTATTATTTTGTGTCTTTCTCCTGGAAAAGATGAAGAACAATCATTGCTAATGTAAAATTAGCTGTTTTGGCATCAAAGCAGCTCTGACTACTCAAATTTCAGACTTTGGATTCTGATAAATACCTCAGTGAAACTAACAGGAGTCTTTCCAGAGTAGTTTCGCATAAGATCTAAAGGCATGGACATAACTACACTCCTAGAACCCCATAGGCACATAATCCTATTCAGCCCTTTACTAAAGAATGATTGGCAAAAAGCTTGACAAAATCTATTTCACAATACTAAACTGCTTCCAGTACATTCCCAGTTGTCAGACTCTTTCTGCACTCCCAATGCAGGAGCCAAACTCTTCAGCTTCTCTTTGACAATGTCGGCAGTGCGCAGTGTGCGATGTGATTACAAAAATCTGTGGTAACTTAACCAAAATAGGACAAAAGATAAAACAATATGAAATATTAACCCATAGTTCATGAAAAATCTAGTACTGTGATAAATGGTGCCTAATCATGGATGCATGAAAGTCACTGCTGAAATATAATTCCTGGGGCAGGTAGAAGAAAAACAAGGTGGCTAAAGAAAGATCAGCACTGCAAGGCCATTTAACTTAATTAATAGACTCATGTTATCACAGCTGGAAAAAGTAAACAGCAGTTGTTTCTAAATAACTCATTTTTATGTTGCCTGTTCCAATACTTACCATTGTGCTAAAAACCTTAGCCTCTTAAGGCACAGTATTACATCAATTTCTCAGTTGTCATTTTCCTCTCCCCCTAAAGAAGACTTTAAAAATGTAAACTTGAAGCAACTTCACTCAAAACCTTCACAACCTCGGAGACAAACAAACCCATTGGGGTTATTTTGCTATGCCATGACTTTCAGAAAATCTCCTGAGTGGTTTTGATTTCTGGATTTAATTAAAGATGACAGAAATACTGGAACTTGAGCCATGTCAGTTAGTGAACTTATGAGTCAAATTAACGAACAGTAAGTTATTCACAACAGATATAGCTCTACAGAAACAAAATGTGCTATTCAGGAAGGCAGAAAGCAAGTGCTGCAGTGGTATTTCTGGGTCCTGTATTTAAAGTAAGTACAAGTAGGAAACAAGATGATCTTCCAGTGGAGTAGGTTTACTGTAAAGCTTTAGATGGCTCTAGACAACTTTTCCACTATCTCTTAGAGAGGTGGTCATTAAACTGCTGCTATTCTACAACCTTCTCAGGCCTGAGTCAAACTAAGCTGAGATATGGGAGAGAATCAGGCTGTGGAACCTGAGCCTTTCAACTTCAAATTCCAGCTGCTCTAAACCTACCCTGTATCCTTCTCTGGATTGTCTTCCTTTCACGTGCCGCTTATTAAATGTTTTTAATATACCTATTAGATTTATTTTACAAAATCTCTGAGAAGGAAACTTGGTAGCAATTCTTTCCTACATAGCATTTCAGTTTTAATCTATGCTTTAATGTCTGTTACCATTTTAGGAATAGCCAGGTCTGTATGTGAATTTGCATATGTCAACGTGAGCACCACAACCTAGAGGGGAAACAATTCAGATACAGTCATTTTATTTCAGTTACTATGATATTATAATCCCACCACCATAGTTATAAGGGATATGTAGCACCACAAGTTTGCAAGCATACTGCACATTGAGCTTTCAGATTCTAACAACTAATACAGAAAAATAATAGATTTGTAAATACTGTTGAAGGGAGAGACATGCAAAAGTATATGCCCTGTCCCCATCAATCCTGCACAGATGAAGAGCATCTCATTCTTAGCCATGAATTTACTTGAAAAGCTGCATGGGAAAAGTGCTCAAAAAGCTGTATATACTGCAAAAGGATACTCTGGCACAAAGCTAAGGGGTCTAGATGGCTCTCAATGGGATATCGGCACTAATCCCAGTCTCATATCTCTGTTCAAACAGCAAATCAGTTGGCACACACATCTCACTCAGGATGTTTATGGCCTACTCCACAGGCATGCACAGCCAAAGAGGTCATATTCTGAACCTGTAAATTACTCACACGTTTACATTTTAAATAAACCTGTAGATTTATTGTACAATAGTACAGCATGTACCTTTTTAACCAAAAGCTCAGCATCACACAACACTTTAATCTTCCATTTAAACATATACAGTCCTACAACACAGCTCGGTTCAGCCAGGAAAGCTGCATAATGAATTAATTTATTAAGAGTCTTGGCTACACTGTTCTTAAGGATGTTTACCTACAGCAAGAGCAGTGGCAGTGGTTCCGGTGTTGTAACATTTAATCACTTTAAACTGTTCTCAGCACAGTAAGAGCAAGCAGTTATCTCGAGCAAAATGAAGAGATCATTTAAGGAACACCACTAATCACAAATGCATGAAACAGTAGACCAGAGGATCTCTCACACACATAATACAAGTAGAGATTAGAAATTTGTTATGAGATTGCTGTGATGTAATGCTTGTGCTAACTATGCCATGCAACCCACCACACAGGAAGACTGGACGCATGATAGGTGTCACATCATGTAGTAATACCATTTGGACTGAAATTATTAGGTTTGGAAAGAACAGAGCAGGGTGTTATGTACAAATATACACTTGCCATATTACATTAGTTTACAGATCAGAAACACTCCCGTAGCCATTTGCCCATATGCCAGGAGTCTCTTGCTATTATTCATTTTCTTACTGCTTGCTTGGTTTTACCTGGTTCAGCTGAAAACAGTATTGTTACTTCCAGACACAGAGTGTGTTCTGCGCTACATGTCTTAGCTTTTCAGATTGTCATAAACATTGAAGCTGGTATAACTGGGCATCCTTTGTGTGTGCTCTTGTGCACAGCTAGCCACAAGTTGTTATCAAGATAGGTCCAGTTCGGATTCTTTGTTTGCCACAGGAGTTCCTCATCACAATGAAGATTTGAAGCTCATCACTGTATAATGACTTACAGCAAGTGAAGTTCTCCTGGTTTGGAATTAAGTATCTACCTCCCAAATGAGCTACAGAAAGTTTATGCCTTTTTATTGCTGTTCAATTTGTCAATGTGTATCAAACATCAAACCTTAAATCTGTTACTTCAAAAGATCAAGGGGCAATGGGCCCTCATTGGAACACAGCAAGTTCCATCTGAACATGATAAAAAGCTTTTGCACTTTGAGGGTGGTGAAGCACTGGAACAGGCTGTCCAGAGGAGTTGCAGAGTCTCCTCTGGAGATATTTGAAACCTCCCTGGATGCATTCCTACACAACCTGCTCTACGTGAAACTGTTTTAGCAGATGATTTTCAGCAGTCCCTTTCAAATCCTACCAATCTGTGATTCTGTAAAGTTCTATTTTTATTAAAGAATATCAGATTATCAGAAAACAGTAATTTCAGTATTTTTAAATAACCAAAGGAAGTAAACTTGGATCCTACATCTGAACCTGTGGGAACATGTGCATTGTTGGTTGGTGTGGGTGATACTGAACTCCTAAAGCACCAACTAAAATAATCATCTCATCAAAACACACATAGAAGAAGAAAATCTGTATCAAACATCTGATTCTGAAGTATAATAGACCGGCAATAGTGTGTAAGTTTTCAAGCAGATGTGATGCTTAGCTGCTATCAACTGGCACTGATTTCAGAAGAATTGTGCCAAACTTTCACCCACTATGGATCATGTGTATTCTCTGACTGCAAATTTCCCTCAAATTCAGCAAAATACTAAAGTTAATTCAGTCATGCTAAACAAACAAACAAACAAAAGGGAAGAAGTTTCTTTTAAAAACAAAGACGCTTTTTTCTGTAATCTTCATGTATTTCTGCAAAATTCCACCATACTGAAAAATTTCATTTATGTGTCTTGCTTCTAGTTTTAGAGAAAACTAACCAGCAAAAGAAATGCAAAGTTGGAAGTTGAACAATTTTTGGCTTTTGAGACTAAATGCATGTCCTCAGTAGACTTTCAGTTCATTGTCTAAACACTCTAATGTTTTGGAATCTTTCAGTGAACACAAGAACTTTTGACTAATTATCTAGACACTGCTGATACGGGTAAAGATTGTTCAAAACATAGTTATCTAACTAAAACAGACATAACCTGAAATTATATTGATTTTCTTGCTGTAAAACAAACACAAGGAGCATATTAACAAGATGCACAAGCTGTCTTTCTTCGCCCATTCAAAAAAATTAATTTGAAAAAACAATGAGAAAACATGAAATGTCATTATCAGTTTAAGAAATAAGGCTCTACTATTTCCTGAAATCATTCTATATCATCTTTAATAAAAGAGCTTACACAGAATCCTGCTGCTTACTAAAATGAAGTCAACTTATGTTTCAAATAGCTCCAACACCAGAGACATACAAAGTGTTATACTGAATTTTAATCTTTATAAAACATTATTACACCACACACTGTTATATAAGTCTTTTCAAGAAGATCCATTATAGAACTCAGTGAAGAGCACTGTCTACTACTATGCACTCTCAAATATTTCTGGCAGTATTGGAAATTGACTACAGCATAATTCTTTTTTAAAATCAAGTATTAGCCTACATTTTCTGAACTGGCAAATGATACACAACTGATTGTATTTTCATATAGGCTGCAGAGATAATCACTCATTTTTCTCTGATTTGCATATAAGAGTAAATTCTCTATAATAATATGAAAGAAAGTTAATAACTTATCTATCTAGCTGGGAGGCTAGTAGTTAGTTATTGTATTAATCAAAAGATTACTGAAAAATTCAAAGTTAATTGTTGTGAAGTGCACAAAATCTAGGATATAGGAACTGTCCACAGTACATTATACTAAGTCAACATATAGATTAAAAGCTATAAAGCCAAAATTTTAATTTAAAAGTTTAATGTTTCTGACATCATCTTCCACCATTCCATCAACTCTTCCTTCTCCTCTTCTTTTCTTTCAGACAATGACTCCAGCTTAAAATCAACCTGAGTAAAACAAGCCAATAAAAAACATCAGTAAGACACAAAGAAAGATAAAAGTTTAGTTTTTTAAGAGTCATTTCTTGAAAGGAATTGTTTAAGACAGGGCTTAGGAAGGTACATTCTATTTCAGGTTAGATTTATTCCAAAGTTCCTCAAGGCTTAAATTTGTACAGTACTAGCAGATCAGTAAAATAAATGTATCAAAAATTGCACACAGCAATGCAAACCCCCAGCATATGAAAACACATATTCAATTTTATGCCATCTGACCCATGGCTCATAAGTGTAGATATGATGTGTTAGTGTAGCATATCCTAGAATATGAAACACACTAAAGGAATAAGTATTTATTTTAATTACTAAAAGTGGAATGCACAGCTGTACAAAAGATTAATTTAAAATGTTTCTGAACTCTTAGATATAGCCTAGGTCTTATCTACGCAAAGCAGCGCTCCATTACTACCTTTTTGCACAGGGCTGAACACTAATTTTAATCTATGCAGGCAGTCACTTGACAATTTATATTAAACATATCAAGCCTCAGTGAAAACCTCAGTATCTTTTTATGTCATGATATTTAAAAACGTTCTGTTTGGCTATTCACACATCAGTCAATATAAAAATCAACACACTCCAGCAGTGTGCCCAGGTGGCCAAGAAGGCCAATGGCATCCTGGCCTGTATCAGGGAATAGTGTGGTCAGCAGGACCAGGGAAGTCATTCTGCCCCTGTACTCAGCACTGGTTAGGCCACATCTTGAGTATTGTGTCCAGTTCTGGGCCGTTCAATTTAAGAAAGATGTTGAGGTCCTTGAATGTGTCCAGAGAAGGGTAACAAGGCTGGTGAGGGGGCTGAAGCACAAGCCCTACAAGGAGTGGCTGAGGGAGCTGGAGTTGTTCAGCCTGGAGAAGAGGAGCCTCATTGCTGTCTACAACTGCCTGAAAGGAGGTTGTAGACAGGTCGGGGTTAATCTCTTCTCTCAGGTACCCAGTGACAGAACAAGAGGACAAAGTCTCAAAGTGCACCAGGGCAGGTTCAGGCTGGACATTAAGAAGAAATTCTTCATGGAAAGAGTGATTGCCCATTGGAATGAGCTGCCTGGGGAGGTAGAGGAGTCACCATCCCTGGAGGTATTTAAAAGGAGGCTGGGTGAGGCACTTAGTGCCATGGTTTAGTTAATTAGAAGGGTTAGGTGATAGGTTGGACTCAATGATCCTAGAGGCCCTTTCCAACCAGGTTAAATAAATAAATAAATAAATAAATAAAAAAATTAAAAGTCTCAGTATTACCCTTCTTTGTGTCTTTTCATTTTAAATAAGTGTAGCAGGAGATGGAGTTTACAAAAAGGTTATTTTCAGTGACTTGTGCAGAAAGTACTAGAATAGGAGATTTCCAGACTCTTTTCTAAATTAGATACTCTGAAACTTTCTGAAAAATCACCTCCTGATTAAATGTATATGATAAAGGAAGAAAAAAAAAACATTTTTAGTATATGTAATAGACAATAAACCACAACCACACTTACCACAACTGCAGGACTAAAGGGCACAGCTACTTTTTTAGTTATTGCTAGATATCCTGGTGCTGAGGCTGTAAGTTTGTAATTTCCAGGCACAAGCAATCTCCAGTAATCACCATCCTTGGCTACAGAGAAGAAAAAAAAATTCAAATAAATATGTATCAAACTAATTACATAGCTAAGGAGAAAGGACCATACATCTTATTGGAGTCTTTTGTATTCCTGTCAGTCTTTTCCTTTTGTCTGTCCGAAAGGATTCTTCTGTAAGGGCTGTATAAATATATCATTACAGACTTTCTTATTTTCAGGGAACCAAACCACAGATTTAAACTCTGATGTTGTACTGTAGCCTCCATGAAAGATTTTGCTTCTGAGGATGAAGGCCCTCCAACACACTGAAGAAAAGAACAGTGAGATATTATTCTACTGTAGAAGCACCCTCTGGCCATTGTACAACTCCTGTTAAATGTCTGAGATTCAGTTTACAATGCAATGAGAATTTTCCATGTCTCTCAGTATTCTGAAAATCCAACCTTAAATACACTTTATTCTCAACAAATTTAAATAAATTCAATTCATCTTGCAGAGAAAGTTATAAATCATAATTTACCAGAATATTCTATGCATATCCCTCCTGAAGCACCATTATCTACATTTCAGTATCCAAGCAATGTCTAGACCTTTTTTCTTCTGTTATCTAAACAAAAATAAAAGTCTGATCTGCTGCAGTTAAATATTCCTACTGCACTGAGTGTTACTGGAGACCATCTATTTCAGTCACAGAATAAAGATGCATCATGCCCTTCTCTTGAAATTACCATCTCCCATTTTCATGGAGATTCATATCCTCCTTGCACCAGTAGTGGGCAATGATCTAATTTGTCACAGACTAAAACTCTGAATTTTTCTATCTCCAGAAAACATTGCAAGGCTGTTCTAAAGGTCAGTTAGCAGTATCATTTAAGACTTGGCTGTACTCGTACTGCCAGCTCCTTAAATGTTTTTTTCAGCACATCTACAGCTACACAGCACACCAAGGGAAATATTACTTAAATGTCTGCGATTCGCACAATTACAAAATGTCAGTAGTCAGTCCAGTTGTTCCCAGACTTTTCATAAAATGGAAAGGAAAAAAATACTGCTGCAGAGCTATGATAATGATCTATTCCAATTCCTGGCACTGGAACAAAGCTGAATTTTAACTCACAAACAAAGGAGCAGGGGGGAAGGAAAGAAAAAATAAAAAGGCCAAATAATATTTATCTTTCCTTTTGAATGCACTAAAATTCAGGCAATTGCTTCCCTCACTGTTTTGACAACATGTGACTTACAGGCTTACATACATGCAATTTTTGTACTGTAGAAACAAACTGCAGTATCATACATATCACTCTCTCAGCTTATTCCCTTTGTTTTAATCCCTGGTGTTATCTCACTGGTCTCTTTGCAGGTAATTGTCATGAATTGGTTCTGGTTGCTCTTGGTTAGTTGTGCTTAGTTCATCTTCTGGTATTGTGGGAACAAATACAAATGAAAGCCACCTGAAGGCTCTACCAGTCCTGTTTATTTACATTCTGCATCTGTGTTAAANAAAACAAACAAGCAAACCCCCAAAACCGAAACAGTCACAGAACTGTAAAGAGCGGCAGAAATGTAAGTGAATATCTGACAAGAATTTACATAGCAAAAGGTATGATGGCATCTTAAGTAATATTAGTGTCTGTATTACCATTCAGACTTCAAACTCAAAACATCGCTGCCAACAAGACCTTAAACCCTGTTAGAGCTGTGAAAGACTGCTCACACTACAAATCAGAAGACAAATGAAGCAGAAATAACTAAGACCAAACAGAACCAATTCGCGTCAGAGATCCATGAAGTCCCCACAACCAGTCTCCAGCTACTTTGAAAGCAAACTGCAAGGTTCATGAAATCGCAGGCAGAAGAAGGAGTAGCATATTCCAGCATGTCTTGTTTTGCTGAAGTACTCACCTGATGTAATGTCATGGCTTATGCCTTCCACAGAAATTGTAGCATTTGCTATTGGATTGCCCTGAAGATCTTTAACAAATCCTTTCACTCCTCGATGAATCTAAAATAAAGTCAGCAACACATGAGAAATCACTGGAAAATTCTTAAGAAAAGATGGCATTTCTGTCAGTGATGTCTACTGATACATATCTAACAACGCATGTTATGGATCCCACGGTCTACGTGCTGGCAGCTATTAAGAATAAACATTAAACATCATAAGAGAACAAACAGTGAAGAGGAAAAACAATTCAGCTGGCACCAATTTCTTGGTGCAATGCAAGTATTTCTCAGAAATGTGCAGCAAATCGTAACATATGTGAACATTGATTCAAAAATCTTTGTCACTGGGATTTAATGAATGTGCTGAAAAGCTTTGAAATATAAACTCAAAAAAAAAAAAAGAACTTTTTTTTTTTTTTGCAAGTCATTTGTAAGTATTTCAAGCTAATAATGGACATAAATGCTTAAAAGTGAAACAAACATCACAAGGTTAAAGTGGGCACTTAAAACTTTGATGGGCATTTCCCGTGTGAGATGTTTGAGCTCTCTATTGTGCACCCAAAACACCCAGATCTTTCATGTGGGACCATGCAGAATCACAACACTCTCCCAGCATACATGAAATGAAAGCACTGATTTGACTGCAGTGTGTGGAGAGGTCAGTCCTGCTGGTATTCCGTAAGCATGGTCTGAATGCAGACGGAACTCTTCAGAGGCAAGAGACGGCATCGACTACCTTTTCACAGGCTGAAACTGGGTGCTCTCAGCATTGGGGAGAACAGAACGTTCTGAACCTGTTCAGAGATGTATCACATTGGGAGCCTGGAAGTTAAGCAGGGAAAGTACTGTAGAGTTCAGGTTTCTCTCCAATTCTATGATGTCAGAAAAGACTTGTGGATCACAAACTTTATTTTGAGATTTTGATGTTCCCCTTTGTGAGCTTATATGGTATATTCAGTTGCTATACTTCAGTTCACTTGATTCCTCTAATTTACACTGTGGGAGAAGCCTGATGTAGGTTGGCTCAGTAAAGCAAAAAGTACTGCACT
Organism: Ramphastos sulfuratus; assembly: GCA_013399055.1. Lineage (NCBI taxonomy): Eukaryota > Metazoa > Chordata > Aves > Piciformes > Ramphastidae > Ramphastos > Ramphastos sulfuratus. The sequence goes on along the minus strand of WBNM01044939.1, from coordinate 40,754 downwards.
GTCCTCAGCAATCACAGAGGAGCTAGAGCATAGGGTTGGACATATTATCCTGCAAGATGAAAGAAACCAGTGCCAGGTAGACCATTTGAACTTCAAGGATAAAGCCAGCAGCTCTGCAGGAGCAAAGGAAGTTGGCAAAATAATCTCTGGAACAGTAGTAAATTTGAAAATGCAGTGACACTGTAGTTTTCCATGAGTCAGAGAAAATTAACCCAAGTGCAAAGGAGCTGAACTATTTGAGATAGGGTAAAACCTTGTAAGGTGGGCACAGCCCAATTTACTAACAGAATGATACCATTCAAACACTTCAAATATTTCAGATTTCTGACCAACTAAATCAATTTCTGTCTTCACAAACAAGCTCTTAAAGAAATGAATCTATTAATTGACCACCTCTGCTAACAGAGTATGTTTCTGATTTTCCAGTCAGAGGTGTGAAGCCACTAACAATATATTTCTGATCTTTAACTGCAATATCCAGGTTTCAGAAATTCAGTACTCCCATAGTGCTTGGGGCTCACATTTCAGTGCAGAATGTTACACTGGTGGGACTGAAATTAATATTACAAACAAACAATGACAAAAAAGGCACACACACAAAAAAAATCCCAAACACACATAGACCTATTTCAGGAGTCTTAACATCTAGCAACTCGTTAGCATAAAATTATCTAAACCCATGACTGCACCTTTTGCTTCTAACCAGATTTTGCATAATTTTTTACATTGAAGTGCCAGGCAGTTAATCCAGCTGTCTAGGCTCCCTGTACATCCAGAGAGATTCACTGCACATCTCTTTGCACACTTTCATTCCCATAGCGGCAAATCCATCTCGCAGTATAAATATCAGTGATGAGGGAGAGAATTATACTCTGGTAATATCTATTTCTTTTCATTGACACAGTCAACACAAATCAGTTAAATATCTGTAACAGTACAAGTATGGTGAAATTAATTTCATAGTATAAGATCTTTCTTTTCCCCTCTTCTTCTACGTATTTAGACAGATCACACAGGATTTGCTACCTTAGAGACATATAAGAATTACAATCCCCAATTGGATTAATATGAGATTTTGAATTAGATGTTCACAGCACAAAGTTTAGAACTTTTATGTCAATAACTAGAGTTTTGCAATCCTCTTTTTTGTTACCTGTTCGATGTAATTGATAAGGGAGTTCTTGTTGTCCTCCCAGTAGCCCTTCAGAGTTTCTTCAGGTGGGAATTTTTCACAGCTAAGCTCCACTGTGATTTCAAAACAGTTGCTGCTGAGATAATTGAAATCCTGCATTCCTGTAACGCCAAAAAAGAGAGCTAGAGATCGATTTTGCATTATTACAAAATAAATAAAGGGGGGCATGTGAGATGCCGGGTCTGTTATGAGAACAATAGCTATAAATAGGGTTGGTGCAGTTCCATTTAATCAGCTGAGTTCTGAAATCAAAGGCATTAAATGAAAGAAACCAACAAGACAATTTCCAAATACATTGTATTCCCATGGAGCATTTAAAACACCTGGCCTGCATACTTCTATGTGATGTTACGCCTGGCCTGTATACTCCTACCTGATACATTTTTTTGAATATCTGATATCTAAATTAGAATTTTTTTTTCCCAAGAACAGAATATTATTTCAAATTATGCCTAAAATATTTCCAGCTGAAAGTAAAGAATGATCGCTTCCTAAGCCAAGAAGAAAATTGTAAAGCAAATGACAAAGTGCCTTTGAAAAAGAGGTTTATAAAGACTGGTCAAAACTAGTGGTCTTCTGTAAACATAACTTTTCAACCTAGTAACATTTTGCCAAAACACCATATTTGCTAAATGAATGTTCTTCATCAAGCTTCTCAGTATGGATTACAAATATTAATTATCTTCAATTAAAAAAAAAAAAAAGGTACAAAAGCAAACTTTCTATAAACTTTATTTATATAGAGGTTTTTCCATGAGCAGGACTATTTCTCACCCCCTTGATACCGCTTCAAAATCGGTAATTAATACATTGAGTGAAACATCGTTATCAATGCAACTTTAACCATAGGAAGTTTAAAATAGACAGTAGTATCATCACCAGGAATGAAAACTTGATGGGAAAGAAGCACTCTTTTACCTTTCTGAGCCAATCCATTTACTACATTGAAATATTGGCTATTTTTTCAAATCAGTCAACCAATAACCAAAGTGGATTCCAGCTTTGCAGCTGGATCAACCAGCTGCAGAGAGACTGTGGCTGTTCCCAGAAAGGTTATAAATATATTCTTTGCAGAAGCTGATGAAGAATTAGCGCTTGCTTTCCCAGTATATCTATTTAGCAGAGTCAATGGATTCTCAAACGAAGGACTGAAAAGAAAAAGGCTACCCTGCATTTTGAGCATGCCTATGGAGATCACTGAGGGATTTAAAAATGCTTCAAACACAGCTAACTAATTCAGCCTTATGGTTCCCCACTCAAGCTACATGAGACCTAATGCAGTTTCTTTACTAAAGCACTGGTGTTGTGCACTGATCTAGAAACATCCAGGAAGCTGATGCCACATCCAAGAGAATACCAAGGGCAATAACCAGATTCAGTCAGGTGAGATTTTGCCAATACATTAGGATGAATCTATTTTCTGCTAGCCAGGCAATGAAGATCCTAGCTACTGACTCCTAGCTACTTTTCAGATTCCTGAGAGAACATTTTCATTTCCAAGCCTTCTCTAGATGTCTGAAAAATGAGGACACACACAAGGTGAAAGTCCTCCTAGGAAGGCTGGTTCTGATGTTCCACCAGGCAGAATTCAAGATGAACCATTCATCAGTACACAGTGAAATAGCAGGAGAATCATGAGTAAAACTCTTGCAGAAGTACTGACTCACAGTTATTTGTTCCAGATAATAGAAAACATTGGTTTTCTTGATTTTTGTGCTTCTTCCACAAGAAAGAATCTGTAAAGACCAGGACTGAGAGATGTGTGATCTAATTTTACGGCAGTGCCAACAACTCTCGACCATTAGTACTCCAATTCTCAGAAATTTTCTCCCTTCTACCGCCTCCCGAATCAAGGTGACACTTACGGATGTCCTAATACCCCATGGAAAGAATAAAGAACCAATATATTTTCCAGTTTTGTGAAAATGTCCATATGCTATAGTTTATTTCCAATAACTTGGCCTGGGCCACAGTTTATACGTGTTGCTCCTGAAAAAAAATCATGTTACATCACTGAGATGCAGGTGCTCTCAATCTCTCAGACAGAGAATAGGGTGAAGATAGCCTAGATCTAAACTATAGCCTACTACATCTGTAATCTGGAAAATTTCCATCTGACTACACACAATTTGCACACTTTTCCTGCCTGTTCAATGTGGCAATTAGATGTACTATCCAAGAAATCTATACATTATAAAATCTATGCATTTAAAAAAAAAAAAATATTACTCAGCATTGTGGCAACTCTGCCAACACTGGTCGAGCTCTCTAACTACCTTCTTGTTACACATATGGCATACATTACAGGCATGTACATCACCATAGCAACAACACCTCCCACTTTAACAAAGGATAGCACAAAACTCATTTTCCTACACTTTGACAGGGACCACACCATGAAGACCAGAAAGCAGACCTCAGATGTGAGTAAGATTCATGCTTTTCACGGCTGACCACAGGTTGGACTTTTCTTTAAAACCTGAGCAACTCAAACACTTCTCTGTTGCACTGCTCTGAAGGACTATGGTGTCTCTATGCTAGTATTCACATAACTAAGCTTAGAATATAGGATAAAAATAATTTCTTCAGCTTTTAATAAAGGCATTCCAGTCATCATAGAAAGTAAAGTGCAGGGTGTGTCCTGGGTATCCAGGCCAGAATTACTTTGATTCTGAATTACAAGCTACAACACTAAGTTAGTTCAGCTTCTACACATATAGACAGCCATTTTCAGCAGAGTACAATGAACTTGAGTCTTGTATGTAGTAGGGAAAACACATGCCTCCTACACATGTTGTTTAAAACACCAAAACAATTTACATAACATTGCTTTCAAAACTGAAAAGTAATTTGAATTAGCAATGAATTGAGTGCCAAGAGTGATTTGAGAATATCTGAAAATAAAAGACATTTAAACAATAGCTTAATAGTACAGCAATGTAAACTGCTTTGAAATGCTATTTTTGTAATGACAGGAATCTGATTAGACTCAGGTGACTTTGTAATGACACAATAAGCAGTATAGCATGTAGTTAGTGACTAATTTGTTGCTATCTGCTCTTCTCATTTATATTTCCAAATAGAAATTCCACACAAAAAGTGCATTTAAAAAAACATTATCTATATTGAAATGTTATTCCCTCCACAGCTAATGAAATGACAAAATTTAAATTGTCCATGCAAATTTAATTTGGCTTTATAATTCGTAAGTGAAATTGCTAATTACAAACTGATAGGGAGACAATCAGTATTAACAATACCATGGATTTTATATACAGGGTGGGTTTTTCCCAGGGTCTGGTGGCTGAAATGGCCTTTCCTGGACACAGAAGAATGATCCTTTTGCCTTTGCTTACTGCTTTCTGAAAAACCTACAACGACCAACTTATTCCACATGACAGCTAATACAAAGCAAGTGAAACAGGACTCATGGTCTCAGATTTAGCACAAAGATGCTCTTGAAGGAGCCATTTTTCCTGTGTCCCTGTTCCACAGAAGAAAGTAAACATTAAGCAGGAAACAGCAAGAAAAACCTCAAAGCAAAGTGTATTAAGAGACAGAAACACATGTCAACTATTCCTGTTCTTTCTTCCTCAAAACCTGAATGGAGAATTTTCATTCTTGATGGAAGTTGATGAGAAAATCCTAAGATTTGGCAAGAGGAAAGAACAGAATATGAATGCAATGGAGAGTTCATCCTTGAGATGAGGCCTGCTTTTCTGTCACCAGACATTCTCCCTTCCTACAAGGAGAATCCCAGTTATTCAGAAAAACATATTCTAAAGCAACCCATATTCACATGAATGAGACACCCGTAAATTATCCCTGCATACTGAGGAACCAGTGAAGATTGCTGCGGGCTGATCATGCAGTGCTGTCTTTTACTGAAGGTAGAATTTCCTGTATGCAAATGACAGGGACAAAGAAATTGATGCAGCACAGCTAGAGACACCATAAAAATCTTTGCAGGGCAATAGCAGTTTCAGTAAATTATTAGAAGGAAAAATCGACCCTTACTAGGTCAGAGCTCTTGGTCTGATGAGGTACACTGTTCAAGGCATCATCTAGGAGAGTACAGATTCTCTCTTAGTTCAGCTATCCTCCGCTCTTCTATTTCCTTCCCTCACCACTGCTTTGCTAAAGCCATGCACTCCTTTCTACACCAAACACAGCTCCAGTACCTCAGTACCTGTTCTCACCTAATTTTTATCTCTATTCCCAGTTATGTTGCTCCATTTCCCCTTCTTTCTCTATAAACTTGTGGCAAGTTCTCTTTTATTTTGTGTCTGCTCAGTTTAGGGAGATCAGACTGAGATGCAAGCCTAACTTGCAGATGGCCATAGGGCACTGTGCTGCTCTCACATCCCTTTGCAGGACCCAGAATGGCCCACAACAGAGGCAGAGAAGCACCAGCTTAGCTCTGAGCTACAGCAGATGTGCAGACAAGGACTTCAGAGAGCTTCTATCAATACATTTTGAACTCTGTTAAGGATGAACAATTAAATACTTTTCCTAAAGTAATACAAATGGCTTCCCAACGGCTTATACCACTGCTAACTTTAATTGTGTTATAGCAAAATGTCACTGATAAAACAGGCAACTTACATACCACATTTGAGTTTCCAGACAGATCTTTTTGGACAAAAGCTTTCAAGAAAACTTTCATTTGAACTAAGTAATGTTCAGTTATTTTTCTTAGCACTAGACATGGAAACAAAGAAACTGTTTTCACTGAATTTTTCTTTTTTTTCTTTAATTCAGCCTATGGCAAGCATTACCATGGAGATTTCATTCAGAAGTCACAGCTTGCCAGCTGATGTCTGCACTTGGAAAAAAAATAACCAAAACAAAACAGATTCATGCTGTAGGGCTCAAAGTGTATTATTACCTCTGTATATATTATTGGCTGTACCCCATTAATATCATAGATACTCATTAGGATGAGGATTCCAATCTACTGACTTTTGTACACATACATGAGAAAAATTCCCTCACTTGGAGAATTTTCAGTCCTACTTCAAATAAGATCCAAAAGAAGGAAATAATTCAAACGCTCCAACAAGGTTTTCCATGGAAAAATGTGCAGTTTAGTCAGAATCAAAGCATTTCATCAAAACAATAGAAATACCAGGTTTTATAGCATTTTCCTATGGAAAAAATATTAAGTTAAATATGTCCATGTTTTTATAGTCATAGTTAATACTTAATATTTCACTAAGATCATTTCTGGACTGAATTGAGACAAAAATTAACTATTAAACCTTTCAATGTGGTTTTTTTTACATTCAGGATTTTCCAAATTTTGCAAACTCTGTTTTGTCAAGAGTGTTTGAATGGTTGCAGTTTAAAGTCTGTGTAAAGCTTCATGCAAAGGGATTTTTTTTTGCTTTTCAGTTATATTCAGAATTGCCAACATTTTATTATACACCCAGTCCCTGGTACTTGTGGTACCACAGCAGAGGAAACATTTTGCTCCTGTGAAGAATGGGAATAACAACTCTAAGTTTAATTAGATGGTTACTGGTTGTGTGAGCACTCCCAGTCATTCTGCTTCTAATGTCTTCATATGAGCTCAATTATTTTCCTCTCCTAGTACTTCCCATATTGTAACAAGAATAGTTATGGTGCCATCTAATTGTATGAAATTCAACAAGTGCCAGGTCCTCCACCTGAGTCACAACAATCCCATGGTAAACTATAGACTTGGGAATGTGTGGTTGGAAAGCTGCAACTCGGAGAGGGACCTGGGGATATTGGTTGATAGTCCACTGAATACGAGTCAGCACTGTGCCCAGGTGGCTAAAAAAGCCAATGGTATCCTGGCTTGTATTAGAAACATGGTGGCCAGCAGGAACCTGGAGGTGATAATACCCCTGTACTTAGCACTGGTGAGGCCACATCTCAAGTGCTGTGTTTAGTTCTGGGCCCCCCACCAAAAGAAGCACAATGAGGTTCTGGAGTGTGTCCAGAGAAGGGCAACAAAGCTTGAGAAGGGCCTGAAATACATGAGCTACAAGAAGTGTCTGGAAGAGCTGGAGTTGTTCAGTCTGGAGAAGAGGAGGCTGAGGGGAGACCTCATCACTCTCTGCAACAACCTGAAGGGAGGTTGGAGAGAGAGAGGAGGAGGACAGCCTCTTCTCCTTGGTGCCAAGCCACAGGACTAGAGGAAGTGGTTTCAAGCTGAACCAGGTGGGGTTTAGGTTGGATATTAGGAAGTATTTCTTCACCGGAAGAGTTATCTAACATTGAAATGGTTCTGCCCAGGGCAGTGCTAGAGTCACCATCCCTGGTGGTGTTCAAGCTGCATATGGACCTGGTACTTGGGGACATAGTTTAGCATTGACCCTTCAGTGCTGGATTAACTGTTGGACTTTGAGGTCTCTTCCAACTCGATGGATTGTGTAATTCTGTGATCTAAGCTATCCTAAAGCTATGAGAGATTTCTAGCCATTCCAGGTGAAAATTTAAAATTCTTTCAGATACTGCAATTGAACAGTAAGAAGAAAGTAGCAACAAAACTGTTACATCTGTTCATTATCTGGTAAAATTTGACAAAGCCAATGCACAGGCAAATTGCTCCAGTATGAGCTGAGTTTCTGGCTCAGAAATCCCCGGCTCAGTTTTCACTCCCAAGTTTTGTCTGCATTTAGAAGACACAGAAGACTCAAAAATTGACATATCTCACCTTTTTGCCTCAGTTTACAAAGAAAATAACATCTCAGAATTCTTAAAAATAAAGGACTTAAATGCCTCATTTCAGGCTGATATTCTAGATTTCTCCTGGAAAATTAGTGTTGAAGTGATCAGAGTAGTTCTGCTGTTCCTTTTCACACAAAAGGCTCTACCAAAGTCTAGGGGAATACTCCCTGGGAAGGAATTGGGCACTAATGAAGCCACAGAGTATGGAGACATAACTATCCTCATGTTCCCATGGAAATCAGAAGCCAAACTCCTATTGTCAATAACATTACACAATCAGCCCTCTTCAATTCTTTCAAGGCTGGATGATCTTATTATTGAGGTTAAAAGGAACAGTTAGTACCCTGCTTTCTCTCATCTGGATTTGCTATAGGATTTTTTACTTTTTTTTTTTTTTTTAATGGAGAAAACTCTTAAACTCTCATGATAGCATAATAATCACTCACCCGCTGTGGAGCTAGTAAATTTGCAACCCATGAGCAGAGAAACACTGTATAAAAAGCAATAAAAGAGGAATATTTTAATAGGCATCATGGTGAGTTTTATGGGGTTGTGTGGATGTGCTATGGTGAGTGATGCGTCTCTGATTCAGCTCTAATCACACCAAAAGTTGTGAATAACCTGGTGGTACTGCAGTCTATAATCTAGTCAATGAAAACTCAAGCTTAAAACAACCACCAGTGACACTGAACACCCATGCAGTGGGGCTTACCTCCTGGGACACTATACCATGCACCACCATTAGTTGTTCCATCCACAAAGCTGCTGTCATCATCATTTTTACGGCATGGTGGTCTGTTTGGATCAGACATAGCAGGATTAAAAGAAGAATAACTGCGAGCCAGGCTTTGAAAAATAGCATCGTCAGGGCAGGAGCTGTATTCATGAGCACTGCCTAGGAAGTAAAAAAAGTCCAGGAACATGGATTATGAAAAGGGAACTCACACCAACTGGGATCACAGCATGAGGTTACCAGCACTGCACAGCAGTCTAATACAGCATTATCTTAATAACATGAACATTTCCCTATACTTCATAACTGCCTGTACCAAGTTGCCTCATCCCATTGTTAAGGTGCAAGTAGAGAAACGTTAGATCATACAGGCAGCGCAGATACGTCTCTCGCACTTCAGTACAGACATCTTGAGCTAATTTAAGAGTTCAGCTGGTCTTGATTAAAGTATCTGAAGGACTTATGATTCCCTCAAGTATTACATAATTTTCATGATATAACTCTACAGAAAAAAACTCTGTCATCTTCAAAACTAGAAAACATGGACATATAGTGACTAGATTTAAACATATGATTTGTATGCCAGAAAATGTCATCATGCTTGCAAAGTGAACCTTAGGTAGCAGTGAAATAAGTATAGAACATGATTTCTATCTCCTACTGTTTCACAGAATCATAGAATGGTAAGGTTGGAAGGGACCTCAAGGATCATCTAGTTCCAACCCCCTGCCATAGGCAGGGACACCTCCCACTAGCACAGATTACTCAAGGCCTCGTCCAACCTGGCCTTGAACACCTCCAGGGAGGGAGCAGCCACAACCTCCCTGGGCAACCTGTTCCAGTGTCTCACCACCCTCACTGGAAAGAACTTCCTCCTAACATCTAGTCTAAATCTCCCCTCTGCCAGTTTAAACCCATTGCCCCTTGTCCTGTCATTGCAAGACCTTGTAAATAGTCCCTCCCCAGCCTTCCTGTAGGCCCCCTTCAGATACTGGAAGGCTGCTATAAGACCTCCTCAAAGCCTCTTCATGTTTACTTCTATTACATACCACTCCTAGTTTCATCATAAGGATAATTTGCAACAAGGTCTCCTCCATGAAGATTGGCAGAGAGCACAAAGGGTATATCCATAATCCAGTGAATGACACTTTTTGTTTCAGGAGCAAGCTACAACCAAATATCATTACCAACAATTACAAACTGATAATTTAACATAGAAACATATTCAGTTATATATTGTGGACTTAATTAATATCTTATGTTCTATACAAGACATTAAAGTGAATAGCAATTCTATTTTGACTTTAGAGAAAACTGAACGAGTCCTTTGCATCAGATTTTAAATTATATTAAGTAGATTAATATACATCTAAAACTGGTGTAAATTAGCTCTGCGTGAGACCTCGAAGAAAGAAATCTCTGTCTTTTATCTCTTCCTATTACAGCTGAAAGCTAAACCTACAGAATTCAAAACCATGGAAAAGAAATTCAAAAACATTGTTGGTAGGATGCAGTCTATTCTGTCTACGGAAAGTAAAATTACACAATTTAATAATTTGAATGTGAAGACAGAGCATGGCTGTTTTGGTAACAATCCTATGGGACTGCAGTCACAACACTTATTTCTAGAACCTTCTGTGGGGAAAAGCACAAAAAGATAAAGCTGTATATTTATGGTATGTCTGCATATTTAAGGCTTAAGCTTAACAAAAATGCATGTGATATACATGTGAGAATAGGTACCTAGCAACAATGTAATTAAGTATAATACACAAGTGAATTTCTGGCAATGGTAAAAATGCAGAATATCTGCAAGAATAGCTTCAAACCAAGGGAAAAGTTTATGTAATCTACGACCTTAAAAATAAAACAAGATTTGAATGAGGAATTGTCTAAGGATTAAGCAACAGAGTTCAAAAGGCTTTACTACAACAAGCCATTTTGATAAAAACTTGAGGAAGCACCAGTTGAATGTAAAAAAATGAGCAAAATATCTAAAAGAAAGTGAATCAGAAAGACATACACACAGCTCTTAGAGGTTTCTACATGTCTGCCTGTGTAAAAGGGAAGAGATGGACATGTAAGTGACCTGATTAATATTCAGTGCTTACTTACCTTAGGATTCTGATCAACAGCTTTTTTCATGTTTTTCAGCAGGTGGTTGTTTGGGCCACCTTCTTTCTCATTAACGTAGACTATTCTATCAAGATCAGGGAAGTTTCGGTTTAAATCTATCCCCTGAGCATTACTTCGACCAACAAACCAGTCTTTAAGTTCACCAGGCTGATTGAAGAAAGAGAGCAGAAAGAGAACACAGATGAGTAGATTCAGGAGATCATTATCAAGCTTTGCATGGATTTATTTCACAATGTAAACTCAAACCACGTGTTTACATCTCACAAGAATAAGAAGGAATCATGTGGGAATAAAATATTCTGAAGCACCAGGAGCTGAGTCATTCTTATTTCTTCCTAGTGCTCTGGAGGAACAGCATCAACGTCTGTTTGACTCAGCATCTTAGAGGAATGGATCATTCTCACAGTGGCAGATCAGGACTAAGGATGGGAAAAATTACCAATAGCATCAGATTTTTCAGTGTTGCTGAGTCTTCTCCCAAGATCTGGCTTTTCTATTGTCGTGAATGACAGACCTCATTTTAGTCAGCCTCAGAGTAGCTGCAGGGAACAGCTATCAGACAGCCACAAGGAACCTTTGTGTTCATTTCAAAGTTCCTCTAAGCAGCTTCATGGTGGAGAAGGACCTTTGTGCTGGTTTGAGGCTAATTGGAATATTTTAATAGAGAAAATTATATTATAGGCTGTGAAAAGGAAACAATGGTGATGTCNGGGGAACTCCCAAACCATCACAACCTTAATCTTTACTTATCTGAGGTTTTTTTTTAGGGTGTCTGTCCTCCTCATTCACGGAAATGATGGCACTAATAAAGATGCAAGGAAAACGTTTGCAAAATCTTTTCTTCAATATGAACCTCTAAAACAGCTTTGGACTGCATCAAGAAAATGCCTTCAGCTAATTTTCCCTAGACTGTATCTGTAACATTTCAGTACTCTTTAAACCCAGTTTAGTTCGATTGCTGCTTTTAACCATGGGGTAGTGTACAAGATCAAGTTATTTCTGAATTAGAATAACAGTGGCACCAAAAATAATCGTGTTATAAACCCTATTTAACTTGTACGGCAAACATGTAAAAGCAAGTGTACTTTGACTAAGGAGCAAAAGTTTCGAGTAATATTACAGAATCTGTACAGAGATTTCATAGTAAAAGACCGCACCAATCTGCGGACAGCTTCTGCCTCATTGCCACTAGAGGGAGACATACGGCCAAATATGGTCTAAAGGAGCTCTGGCTTTGGCTTCATTTGAAAGACTTCACGAGAATGAGTTTAATGAAGATCTTTTAAAGGTTTGGCTTGTTTAGACACAAATAAATAGTCACTTGAAAAGAGTCAACATTTCCATAATAATTAAAAAAAAAAACACACCACGTAAAACAAGAACATAATACACACCAGAACCTGTATATAATAGGGTACTATTTGGTCTGTCATTACTCATTATAAAATCAACACATTACATGTTTGTCAACTGAGTCATAATCCTAAAATACACGATAAATTTTCTTGACTAAAAGCTTACCTTGTGCCTTAAATTTAGAACAAAATTTATTCATATTACAAAGACGGCTTACAAAGTTTGTTCTGGTGCTCTAATAAATGTGAATAAACGATGTAAGTGCATTAACATGAGAATATTCTTTAAAAAAATAAAATCAGCTTTCCTTTTTCTACCACTCTTGAATCAGCTTTCCTTTTTCTACCACATCATGTGTTACCTGAAGTTACTTACTTAGTGAACAGTTTGGCCAGTGAACTTAGATGAAAGAATATGCCTGAAACAATATATTTTTAAATACAGGAAATTCACAAGAGAGACAGTTAATTGTTGAAAACCCAAGTATAAAATACTCCTTGTTAAACAGAACAAGCCTACCATACTACTAGAGAATACCTGAGTTATGTCGTTCTATTCAACAGTTACCACCAAGGGTTCCTGTATCAGTAAAACTGCTAGTCATTATGATTCTAAGGTTAATATAGACATTGACAACTACTCTTAGATAAGTAGCCCTACAAACCTGAGATGCTGCCTTCTCAAAGCCATCTGGATTCAAAGATGGCATGATATGGATACGTGTGCTATGGATCAAGTTGATAATTGTTTCATTTCCTTTCTGGTATTCATTACACAAGTACTGAGCCAAGAAGATGAGCAACTCCCTTCCGACAGCTTCATTCCCATGCATATTCCCAACATATTTAAATTCTGGTTCTCCTGCAGGAAAAAAGGAAGAACATGTCTTAGAACAACTGAGTCACGGCATTCCAAGGGAGCTACAAACATCCTTCAGAAAAATGGATTTAGTTTTTCTCTAAACTCTAGATAGATAAAGAGTAATTTATATTCACCCGTTTGCCAATGGCAGAGAAGAATATCAGATGACACCACACTATGCCAAAATAGATGCTAAGCACTGCCATTATTACTCTTGAGAGAAAATGCAATCGATACTTAAATACTACAAGAAGTAGTTTTTAAGTACATAAACTGACACTAACAGAGCTTCTTATTTTCAGTGTTCTCTCCAAGATTATATTAAGTTTACTGAACTACACATGCACTGAACTGCAACTTTTTTACCAAAGCTTTGACAGTGAGCACTTGTTGATCCTATCAATCTGAAAAAAATCTTATTCAGCAGATGCTTTGGATAGTCTGCTCAGACTTTATGATGAAAGTGCAATAAATCAATCATTTCCTTTAACATTTCAATAATCAATTTGGTATTAAATATATATTATATAGTCACATACAATGTTCAATGTATATTTATGTTGAAAAAAGATTTTTAAGATCAAGTCCATCCATTAACCCAGCATTTCCAAGTCCACCACTAAACCATGTCCTTCAGCACCACACCTGTATGGCTTTTAAATACCTCATGGGGTGGTAACTCAACCACTTTCCTGGGCAGACTGTTGAAGCTCTGTTTCCCTTACTCTTTTCCTTTTAAATACAGTTGTTCTGATGTAAATTCAGTCAGACATTCTATTCATTATACGGTCTGTATATTCTTTCAACACACTTTGCAATGGCTTTAAGTACCATCAGAGGGACAAATTCAAGCCAGGAAGAGTATTACACAAATGAGACCTAAATAATTGCTAATCAAGCACACAGTCCACAGCTTACAATGATTCAGTCTGTGCTTGTTACCCTTAATCCAGTCCTGAGATGCTAGCAGACACAGTGCTATTAATACCGTGACTTCTTCCCTTCCAGCTATTTTCATACATACAGATTTATCCTTGGTATTTTTTACCAGATGTGTTGAAAAGTTTTCTAATTTCAGTGAAATAGTTTTGGTTTATCTGATCAACATAATGTCATTACTGCCACTAAAAACATTCATTTCCTCTTTCGCCATTGAGCTTCTATTTACTGCTTTCTTCCTATCTGTTAACACCAGGGAATGCTAGAGTTCTAATCATCAGGGGTAATCAGACCATGCAATCAACCCAATTCCATTGTAACAGATAGACACTATTTAATAAAATATTTAATAAAATGTTTAATAAAATATGCATCACTGCACATCATATAGAATAGTCATACATATGTATATTGACATGTTAATTATGAAAAAAAATGCTTCACAATCTAACAGGCAAATCTGTTACTGTGGTAAATACAAACGGGATTGCTTTTGCATTTGAGGATTTTTGTATGACATCACTAAGGAAACCTAAAGGAGAAATAATTTATCCCAATTCCCAGCCCAGTGCCTTAATCACCTACCTTTCCCACTTGAATTTTACAGGCCTGGTTCAAATGAAGAAATGAAAACATGTTTCCCATAGGGCATTGCTTGGCCCCCTCCCCAGGGAATTGTTGACAGTGTTTAAAGAGTTTTGTGAAAACAGAGTACAGCCTCATCTATAGTGTATCTTCAGTAGTAAAGAGCCATGTCAAATGAGCACTAAAAGCTACAAGGTGTTGAGGAGTAAGTAGTCACAGGAAATATGGAAAACCTTTCCTATGAAAGGAAAACTCTCTGTCATTTCAACAGTCTGATTTACATCTGAGAGAACACTGGGAAAAACAAGTCTTTCTCATACCTAAACTTTGCAGTTGCTCCAAGGAAAACAAACTTGATTTTTACTGTTTATTTCAGTGGAAACAACAATACAAGCTAGCTGTGGAAGAATTAGCAGTTCACTCATTAGTTGTACATGCTCGTCATAGGTAAAGTCAGTGGGCTCATTCTGGAAAAAAAGATTATGCTGTGAAGTCCTTAGTTATCATCACAGTGCTCAAAAAGCTGAGGGAGCTTTCACAGGCTACTACCTACTGATATGACTTTTCCAGTTAATAAAGCCTTTAATCTGCATTTGCATTTTGCCTTTCTTGTTAGAATAAAAACTACAACTCATGATGCACCTTCTGGAATTTTTTTTTTTTTTTTAGTAACTTTTACCTATATTTTTGTCTAATTAACTTTTGACTAGGACAATTAAGTCCAAGGTGAAGGGCAGACTGCTAGCTGAGGCTGAAAGAAAAACATCCATCGCTCTGTTGGCTGAATTAAGCAAGCCCAGCGACTCAATTTTTAGTGAGACTGTGATGCCATGAGCATCCCAGGCCCACTACGGCTGCCAAAGGAACCAGCTCCTTTTCCTCCACTGCATGGGCTAATACAGATACCTCAAACACTGAGAATGCAAGACATCTGTTTCTTAAGTCTTTTGGGTGCTCTGGTCTGTTCATTGAATGCATATCGCCACACCTTTTTTACAAGCTTCTTCCATGGGAGAAACAGCCTTTGGTCACTTGTTGCAAGCATGCTACTTAGCTAGAAGAAAAGCTGCTCTTCCCATTAATCCTTCATGAGCAGACCTTAGTCACCCTTCACAGGATTCTATAATTGCCTCATAGAGTGTTTTTATTATTATGAAAAGACTGAAAATATCCATTTGATGAAGAACTTCTAAATAATTTCTTCAAATCAGCAGAAAATACAGCGTTCCACTGCAGAACTGGAGGTAGCTTTAAGGGAGAAGAAACTTTCTCACTGATTTCACACACAGTGTTCCCATGGTCTAAGATATGATAAATACAAAAGCACGTTGCAATTAGTTGAATATTTAAATTCCTTGTTTAATGAATTTTATTAATTTTATAACAATACATCTTGACAAACAATATCTCACTACATCAAAAGCATGTCTTGTGTAACAACGGGAGAATGACATTTCTAAATGCTTACATGTAATTTCAGCTCAGACACAGACATTTGTGATAACAAAAGAATGAGCGGGTACTAGCACCTTTCAGGAGAAATTAAAGGCAGCAATCAAGTTTACAAATATCTTAATATCGCTGGTAATACCCAAGCCATCACATCATTAAGGCTTTTAGAAAGCTTTTACACCACTCTTAGATTGACTGTGTGATGCATTACAACCTGATAAATGATTGAGGAAAAAGTGTTGTAAAATGTTGTGCCTTCCTGGTGCCTGACAAGCATTATGAAATGTCACCATATGCTTCTGCAGTTCCTGTCAGCTAAGGTCTTCTACAGCTTCCTAGGAACGGCATGTACATCATAAATATTAGACAGGTCATCCAATTAAAGATGACTAACCATCACCATTTTCAGGTTAGGCTGTATTTGTACAGTAAAGACAGTCATTTTCTAAAACATAGGGGGAAAATGTCTAGCATCTACTAGTTGTGTATAGAATGAGCCGAGGTAATGTCATACGACTAAGTCATGGTCTAATGTCAAGAAGTTAACCTATTTCACTTGTGAAAGTTCAAGCCATGTGGAATAAAAAGCAATCACTAGAGGAAAGTTCAAGTACTTAATGAACTGTTTTGCAAATCACTCTCACATACTCTTAAAAACTATAGAGCCCTATTTTCCTGTACTTCTTACAGAAAAGACAGCAGCATTCCTGAAATAACATACTTCGTGGTTTTGATTTCTTACAGTTGCTTGTCATTTTTAATATGACAACCAGTAAAATTTTATTGTAGATAAAAGGTATGGAAAACCTCAGAACCCCTGCTGGCAAGAAATTAATTCATTAAATGTGAGTGAAGAATTTCTTATGCTCTATATTTTTGTTAGTAGTTTAAAGAGAAATAAATCCTCTGGAGATGAACTGTATGGAAAATTAGAAACTATAAAATTAGTTTGTCCTTTGAATATGAAAAAAAAAAACAACTAAGAGAGATAAAGAAGAAAATCAATGAGATGGTGAGATAGGCAAGTGAAAGAATTAGAAAATTTAGGTTTCAAACACCCTGTAAACTCAACATCTGCAAATTCAACAGTGTTGCAATGGAAATGTTTATCTGCACAACTTGTGTGAAAATGGCACTGAAAGATAGAGCGGCAGTGCAGTATTAGCTTCTAAATCATTGTATAGGCCTTATGCAATTTTAGAGTGATGTTTACTAAGATGTAGTGTTACACTGCTGAAAGAGAAACTGTTGGAAGTTTCACAGGTGGCTTAGATGAAAGCAGAAACATATCAACACTGAAGGCCTTTGAAAAATCCAGCCTTTCACCTTCTTGTCATTAACTGCTAGGAAATATACTGAGAAGAAAACAAGAGAGGAAAAAAAATCAAGGATCTTTAGGCAATCTCCTGCTTTAAAAAAACCCAAACAAACTAATGCATGCATTTTTTAACAGCAATGATTCAAGAGAGGTCTCAAGCTCTTTCTGGAAATTTTCATAATTATTAAAACACTACTGTCTAAAACTGAAATAAACAAGAAAATCTCTACCATACTTTAAACCTGGAGTGAAAGCTCACGGAGAAATATGTTTCTTCTGGCCTTGACACATGCAAATTAAGATGCAATCTCCATTCTACCGAGTACAAAGTCTGTCAACTGGGCTTCAAAATAGGATCTTATATGTCTACGCATTGGAAATTAAATTCTCCAAACAGATTACCTCATGCTTAAGACAGTTATTTCTGTCAGGTTCTGCGTGACTCAATGCTTTCTTCAGGTTTTTAACAGCCTACTCTCACTCCCACAGCTACAGGACTTGGCACAGCCGCCCACAAGAAGTGGGGAAAAATTATGTTCGGCTCCTGCAGTCCCCACCTACAGCTCTCTGCTGGCACATCCCTGTGCTGATCTCTCCGCAGCACCCTGTGCTAACATCGAATGTTTCACAGTATAGCAATGAGTTCATTATTTTGGGTAAAGCCCACTTGCTTTACCAGAGAATAGAACAGATTTTACCTATTAAGTTTATGTTACTGTGCACAAATTGATAGTGCTATCCAATAGAACTGATGATGATTCTGTAAATTGTAATAAATGATTTGTAAGAAAAAAAAATTACTTATTTAATCAAAGTCTTTAACTTCACAATAAACACTGAAATGTGATATACACAGAACGTTCATTTTGTTTAAATGTATTAAAAAACCCTCTATAAAATTCAAGGCAGATTTTTAAAATAATGAGAATTTTAGAAGTAACAAAAAACTATCTACATTGGATTAACCAGCTAAGTTTTACAACCAATTGCATTTCTCATGGTCTAGGGAAATGGAATGGGATTTTGCGTTTACAGAATTCAGTATCATTAGCTCAGCACTGAAGATAAGGTTTCTAAGTGAACAGAGAGTCATAGAACAGTAGGGGTTGGAAGTGACCTCAGCCTCTCCTTCTAAGATTGATGCTCGAGCCTCCTAATCATCCTCATGGTCCTCTATTGGACTCTCCAGTAGTTCCCTGTCCCTCTTGAACTGGGGAACCCAGAACTGGACACATTCTTTCAGTTGATATCTCACTAGTGCAGAGTAGAGAGGAAGGAGAACCTTGCTTGACCTGCTGGACACATTCTCCTTAATGCATCCCCAAATATCATTAGCAAACATTAGTCTATGGTGGAATATCAGACAGGTACACTTTTTTCACCTCCCAGTTTTTGCACGCACTGCTAGGAAAAAACTTGATCCAAAACACAACATGGGGTTCTTTGACACTGACAGTAGAGAGATTACATCAGTGACTCTCCCTATATCCACTGTGATGCTGGTTGTGGGATATAACAGATTCACCTTTTTCACTGTGCTCAATAAGAGTGAGGGCTTTTCTTTTCATAACTGTGTGACTAAGTGAATTTTCATTTCAAAGGCACTATCATATCAGGCACTGTATCCCTCAAGTTTTGGCTGGCACTTAAAGCAAAGGGTTTTTTTCTTTTTTTTACATCCATCAATTCATCATCATAATAGACCTTCTGATGAAGAGAAAGTTGATACATAATTTAGCCCTGTATTTATGATGTTTCCTCATCAAGCTCACTTAACAAGATTTCTCTCTTCAGCAGACTGTAGAATCAGTTTTTTCACTTCAACTGTGAAAGTACTTGCCAGCCATCAGAGCACTTCAAAAGGACTGAGCTCATCTATCTCATTTCTTTTGCATGCAACAAATATGGGAAATTTCAAAGCTGAACTGGTTCAAAATGTCTACACATTTGGTCTCTTCTTTTCCTCATCTTCACTCCATGAAGAGAAAAAGTAAGTCAGAAATAACCCATTTAGCATCCAGATTCCACTCCCTAAGTCAAAGAAGTAGGCAGAAATGATAGACAAATATGATGAAGTATCAAAATTAAGCTCTCCCTTTTTACTGGAAACAAACAAAGAGTAAATGAAGAGTTGTAGAAAATTCTTTTCCAGCAACTTATACAGGCCAAGTTCAACATTGCCATGTGGCTTTCTTTTGCTAAGTGGATGACCAAAACCATGGAAGCATAGACACAAACTAGCTAGGGACTATTTCCTGTCTGGAAATGATGGGTGATGTCATTTTCCCAGACATGACCAAAGAAGAAAGAAAATCTGAAGAGGGCTGATGAAGTAAAGTGAGGCCAGGGTTCCTCCTCACAGTAAGACCATGTTTTGGAAGAAAAGCAAGCTAGGGCAGATTTCAGGTCTGCACTACCTTGGGCAAGGGAAGCACACTCACAGATTTAATCTTCACTAAGCAAAACTCTTTGCCTTTTTCTCACTGTAGAGGAGATCAATTTCCAACTGAAAAGGATTACAATTCCCATCACAAAGATATTCCAAGTCCTTGGAAATATAGTTTCTGTGGAATAACTAGCCGTAAGCTCCCTAATCTTCCCTCCTTAGTTTCCAGGAGCCTTTCTGAGGCATTCGTTACTCCAAGGCTGCACACACTGGATGCTTTTTTTATTTGTAACTTGAACACTATTTTATTGCACTGCTGTTTTGTCACAATCTGACATTGTGTGAAAAAATCTGTGGGATGCAGACCTGTGATTCAGAGAGATGATGCTGAAGTGCATTGGTTATTGCCAACAGATGGAGAGGGACAAAAACCTCCCCATAAATGTACATCTGTAACAAGTTCCTCCAGTAGACAGAGTGTTACAAAATAAGAGTTTGATTTGCATTGGCCTATTTGTTTAGCTTCCCTTGCTTAGATGCGCCCTGATATTTATTGATCTCAGTTTCTGTGATTACTGACCACGGAGTTCAGTGAAAGATTTATGAAGTGTCCTTTCAAAATAAACCGATATAAGAAACACAGGGGCAAACTGCAAAAGCTAACTATGCTGTTATCCTGCTCCTTTGTGGAAAAAAAATAGAGAAGATTGATTTGCAATGACTAACAGAGGACAACATTTACGTCAGAACATAAATGACTTATGTCAATATACTCAGAATCCAAACATCCAGGTAGCTTCTTTTAGTCTAATAATGCTTTACCATCAACCTTTTGATCTGAGTAACTTTTAATAATAAAATTCTTTCATCGTAGAAGCTAGGGGGATTTTTTTGATTGAAAACCTTCAAGTGCATTTTAGGCTTAAAAACCTAAACTGTGTGAAACCCTAATGAAGAAGCACCCTACTCACATCTGCTCTTTTGCTGCACTTCACCTCCAACCCGATACTAGCAGCTAGCACTCTCTTGAGTTTGTGCATTTAAGATATGAATGCTATGTGACAATCAGCAGTAAATCTTGATTGTACTTGCTCTTGAGAGAGCAATGTTTAAATCGGATTGCTATGAAGCAGAAGAAAATAAAAGTTAAGTGGGTGGAGAGTGATTGAGATTGGTGATGAATATGACATCTCCAAACATTGCAACGTTGGCCTTCAGGATCTTTCAATGGTATGTAAAATTTTATTGAAAATTGGTATTGCACCTTAATGGTTTGGCATCACACCTTAATGGTTATAGCCAGTTTAGGCAGAAATGCAGACCTCAATATTGTAACTCCACAGTCACATTTATCTGAAATAAAGATACTCCCTATATCATCTCAAACATTTAGAAATATGTTAGAAGTTGATGATTTCTAGCAAAAGCATATAAGCAGAGGACGTTAATGTGATGTAGAAGCAAATAAAATCAAGCTTAGTGCGTAAGAGGAAAAAGTGAATCATATAACAGCTTGGTGACCCAAGAATAATGATGGAGATGACTGAACCAGACAAACCCTTTGTCTCAGTAGCAGATGAGAGTGGATCCAGAAAGCCTTCAAGAGATACTTTGCTCTTTGTCTTGAGCTCCCTCATCTAAAAAATCCCATATAGACACTGACCCTGACACTGCAAGCCACAGCGCAGCTGCGTAGCTGTAAGACACAGAACAAAATTCTCTAATGGCTTTTAGCTCTGCTCAGGGACACACATCTTGGTGTCATAAAAATAGATATATTTTTTCCTTATATAGGGAACAGACATAAAAGCTCTGAGCTTTCCTCAGAGCTTCCTTTTTTCCTTCCAAAGAGTAAGAAAAACAAAGAAAGTATACCTGTTGTCCAGATAGTCTACAGTCAAGGACAACTGAAATCAGAAGTCTGTCCTTGAACAGCACCTGTAAGTGCAGAAAGTGAACCAGTGGCTGAGAACTAGATATTTCATAATGAACTCTATGCATGGCAACAGAGTTTTGTGCAAGCAGAAATGCTATTTCAACATAACAAGGCATGTTTCTCACAGAAGGACAAATAATAGCAATTTCCCACAATTACATCCACTATGCCTCCAATACTCCGAGCACATTAAAGTGTAATGACCAGCAGGATGAGTGAACAGGTAGATCTTCTTAGCACTGTCCAATTTCTGTTTCCTCTAAGCAAAACAAAAAACTACAACACATCCATCTTTTGTGGTCCCTTGCATCTCACCTGAAACTTTCTTTCTTTTTTGTGTTACTAGCAGTAGATCAGACAAAATCTTTCCTGGCAGTGCGGGAGGAAACATCATATTAGTGAAAAACATACATGTTATTCATTAAAGAATTTGCCCTTGGATAAGAGTCCAAAGGGCTTTTGTTACTGGTATCAGTGGTATCTGGCATCAGTCTGAGTGCATTCACCATGATTCCTGTGTAGTCAGTTATATTTTTTAGTAAGTGTAATAAAACACTAGGAATTGAAATATTTTGCCATATTTCTGTAGTTCAGACAAATATTAACACAGTAAAGTGAGAGGGAAACTGATCCCTACCTTCCAGATTTATTGCATTTTATATCCATTTTTGCAGGTATAGAAGGCTGGCAAGGTATAATGAAGGTAAAAAGACTGTCACTTTTTAAAATGCTGGGTTTGTGAATTCCATGCCTTTATTTATTAGCAAACATTCAGAGATTGTTAAAATTTCTTTTCTTATACATACTGTCATGCTTCATGGCTACAGCCTTCATGAAACAACTTACTAGCCAGCCAGGGAAAAGTGTGACATAGCTAAAAGGCATCTCCTGAGAAGCCACTGAGCAATATTTTCACTTTGAGGTTTCAGGTATTTTAGGCTTCTTGAGAAAAAAAAAAATTAAAAAAAATTAATTACAAGAAAAGAGAATCTGGGAAATAATGATTCAAATTAAATAGGAAAAAGATGTGGTGCCTGGTCCTAGATGCATGTGACAAACTCTTAGCTCAAAGAGAGTAACTCAACAAACAGCAGGGGAATAGTACTGAATAGCATAGGTGCAAAATATTTTCTGATGGTATACAAGCACTTCTCTACTATTGTGTGTGTATGTGGACGCATAGAATCACAGACTGTGAAAAACAGTTCCCATTTACAGACTCAGGCACTGAGGAGGTCATCCTCAGGTCACAAAAGTATTTCTCCTGTTTCTGTTCACTAACTTCTTAGATATAAATCACGCATCTAATTTTAGCTAAAGAAATTAAAAATTATGTGAAAAGAGAGATTTGGCACAGTTTACAAACAATATCAATCTCACATGACTTCAAGGGAGAAAGAAACTGAAACTTTTAGGAAGCAATTCAGTATTCCCTGTCTTTGTTAACTCTCTTATACCTTAAGTTTCCATAGTTCATTTCTATTTAATCAAACAGTCTAAAAGAAAAGGCCTTTTTATCAAATTATATGTTTGTGCATTAAAAGACAAACCCAAAGCTCCTTACATTGTTTCATAAAGTATTAGTTTTCCAGTCCTTGCCATGGTTTCTGCTCTTTTTTAATATCCACTTTACTTAATTTTCTCTTTGATTACAATGTTATGACTGCCAAAAGCATGTTCCACCATATTTTTTCCAGTGATCTGATAAGCTATGAAGACAAAAATAGTTATAAAATATAAACCCACTTACAAAATTGTGNGCGGGTAACTCCCAAACCCACATCATGTTTAAATTAGAGAAACACAGAAATGGGGAGGCAAAGGGATTGAAGATTACCACATTGTCCATTGAAGAATGTACCTAATAAAAGGCAACAAATCTGGGAGAGCAGCCAGGATATAAAATTCACCAAGACATACTACTAACCCAGCAGAAAAGAACAATGCTTTTCTCCAAAAAAGCACCCCAGTGATATTTGACCTGATACAGTTCTTCCAGTCTAACCATAAAGACTTCTATATTTATACAAGAAGGATATTTTCCCTTTTAACCTTACTAGCACCAAAAACGACCATTGAAATTACATTGATCTCAGCTTTATCACATTTTCCCTTTGTTTAGGACTTGAACTAGCGAGGCACAATAAACACACACCTTTAGAATGTTAGCATCAGAGGGGCTATTCTGGAATGTCAAGAACATGCTCAAGGTTTTCCCAGAATAAGGCATTACAATGTCATGCAAAAGCAATCACTTGGAGATTTTCCACTGACTCCTGTAAATTTTGGATCATGCCTATATTTCTGAAAACTTTCTTTTTTTGAAACATTTTTTTTTTTCATGTTTTATTTCTGTCTACATTAAACTTTTGGGTTTGGCTTTGTTTTTTTTTAAAGCAAAATATGTTCACCTATTTGCAAAGTATCTGGGGATAAAAAAAAATATAGGCTTTATTAAGATTTTTTGTTGCTATTTTGCAAAGATATTTTCTTTGCACTCATGCAACCCAGAAAACAAATAAATTTTTCATGTTGCAGTTCTCCAGATGGATTGTTTTCTCTGAGATCTTCTCTTCGAACTGGGTATAAACCAACAGAGTTATAAAAGTTCAGCAGCTGCCTTGCAGTAGACAATATGAAGTTTATAATCACATCACTATTTGAAAAGTTACTAGAAAAAGCACATATAAAATAACAGTGCTAGGGACACTGTTGTAGTGGGGTGTGGTTGCTTAAATGCCTGCTGTGCACACTACTATCTGGTAACCAATGATAGAAAAGTGCTTGGAGGTCAGGACAGCATTAAGCCTTTTTTCTTTTCTTTCACTTAAAAAAAAAAAAAAAGAGAGAGAGAGAGAGAGTAAAATTGTATCTATATTATACTATTGCTATGCTAATGCAGCGATTTCAAACTCTCAGTGTTTTTCCAGATATATTTTTACGTAGGAAAAACAAAGCAGCCCTTAGTCATAAGGCTATGGTGGAAACGAATGTTTATTAGGCACTTAGGTTAATCTTCGTTTCCACTACTGAACAGTTTACTGCTACAGGATACTACTGTTACCCCGTGAAAGCAACAAAATCAGAAGTGAGGTTTCACATTGGGAACAATGCTGTTATCACATCTCACGTTACTCAACAAGTTCAGAGTCATATCTTTCTTAAAAGGAAAAATTAGAGTCTGTTCTGGTTACTGTTTGAGTCTGCAAACTAAAAAAACATTTGTGTCTCTTAAAGAGCTGGAAATAATAATTCATTAAGAAATTAACCTTCTAGAGAATATGAAAATGTTTTAGCACATCTGAAATTTGGCAAAACAGTTCAAACTGGGTTACTTCAAATCCTGTGCCAAATTTTCTATGAACTGAAGAAGGATCATTACTTGAAGGAATCAAACTTCAGTTCAATAATGCACTTAAACATTACCACTTCTAATAGTGACCAGAAAATTAGCCTGCACTAAGTTTAGAGAAGAGATGGCATACAAATCACCATACTGGTTCAAAATAGCAATTTCTTTATTTGTTTATTTCAACTCCTCTAAATGCTTTTTTTGTTTGGTTGGTTTTTTTTGTTTGTTTTTAATAAAAGGAAAACCCAGATGCTTGAAAGTACAAAACCTTCATACTTCAAATTTATAAACACTTATTTAAGAAATATATGGGTAAGACCTGGATAGGTAACCTTTCCCAGTTTTCAGTGTTGAGCTTGTTTTCATTACATATGGCGTTAGCTGTATTATTTCTTCTAGAAAGAAGACTTCAGATAGAAAGAGCTCTTTGCAAATTCATTGTGCAGGGCTTCAAGTTACATTTTACTTTGGTGGCTTTACTCTTTCAATTTTATGGTATGGGATTTCTCTCTTATGCCAAGATCTGACTGCAGCTAACTACAAGTTATAAAGTAATCACAGACATAAAGATGATGGGCACAGATGATGAGTGGCAGCAAACCACAGAAGATACTACTGGTGTAATAAACACTCATGTAACAGAGAAACAGATGTGCCCTCCATAAATAATTCACTCTGAAGATACACTGTTTTCAGTGACAATCTACATTTCTGAGCACTAAAGAGGGAAGATGGATTCCCCTCAGAGTATATTTTCTACGTTAGATGCATTTTTCTCTCAAATACAAGAAATTCAGATTTTACTTTGGCATCAATGTTCTATGCTTAGAGATACTGGATACTGAACCTGCCACATTTTGCCAGGACGAATTTCTAATGCTATTTTTCCCTTACACAAACCCTGATGTAGGTAATTTCATAGAATTATTCTAGAAGGAGAAAACTTGGTGGCAAATCAAGCTAAACTCAGCTTCTTAAAAAGGTCTGTTCAATGCAAATTGCTACAGTCATACTGGTAACAGGCATTTAAGAATCCTGGTGAGTTTATGTTCTTGCTATGCAGCCAAATCCAGGCATGGGATTTGAGATCTCTTTCACTCTTCAGTACATGGTGCACTTCAAATGCCTTCAGGAGGAACCTTCATTTTTTTAGAGTAATGAACATTGACATCCAGCACAGAGAAGACAATTTCTTCTTATATGCCCTACGGTATATGTGGTTATCTACCAGAAAAGCAAAGATTCAGAAAATAATATATGACTCGATATCATCATGCCTAATGTACTATGCCTAATTTGTCCTCAGGTCTTTCCACTGGATATATACATTGCAGAAACTATCTACAAAGGAATGAAACAAGTATGGGACAGTTCAGTCAACCAAAAGCATCCTATGAAGGTTTACATAGCAGTTATAAACCCTACTTTACATTGCAGTGCACACAGATTTCATTTCACATCAGAATGGGCTTGAAGCAGGTATGGAAAATATGATTTATCTCATTTTAAAATGGTAAGATTATGGTATTGTAATTATTTTCATCAACTATTTCACATGTATATAACGCTGCATTAAAATAAAGTATGTTTCTTCCAAGAACTTTCAAGTACTAAACTTCCATAAGAAACACCTGTGGGCTTTCAATTTATCTAACATTTTTACAGAAAGTTGGAAATGGAAGAGAAAGAAATGTATTTATACTAACTTACAGGATAAGCAAAGGACCTCCTTAAAAAAAAAAAAAAATCTCTGAATTAAGAAAATATTTGTTACTTCCTAAGATTTTCTTCTGGAAATCATTGTGGAAATACAAATGTTGCTGTCGTCCTACGGCACATACACGTCCTTTATTTCAGGAAACATGAGGCCAGGATTTCCTGAGGTTAAAATGCAGTACAGGAGATAATCGCACTGGACTTTTTCCACCAAGTCAAAATATTTCAGAAGTTATTGCAGACTTCATAGAGATTTAAGCTAAGCTGCCATAAGAGGTTGATTAATAAAGGCAATTACAGAGAAGAACACAAGGCCAGGATAAGCTACCTCATGCAGACAATAAGATTAAATAAGAAATAATACATCATGTTAGCCTCTGAAAGGCATGAGTTCAATTCTGCTGCAAGGCGTGTTAGCAGACAAAGGGAGTAGTCTCATAGCATCAGAGTGGCTAGAAAAACAGCACTTAGAAACTCAGTTACTTAGCCAGAAGGCTATTCTGTGATTCAAGCTGATGGTTTTGGGAACAGCGAAGAAATACTTTTTAGAAATTGGAGTGTCTCTGTGTGCTGGTTTGAGGCTAATTGGAATATTTTAATGGAGAAAATTATATTACAGGCTGAGAAAAGGAAACAATGGTGATGTCTACTTCACTCATAGGCTTGCTGAGATGTTTAAGAAAAAGAACTCAAAACATAGATAAGTCAGTGTCTCTGGGGCACAGCATCTCAGTCTAGCAGCTTCTGGCTCTTTCTCCTCTCTGCTGTGTAACTTCACTAACCACTTTCCTTCTAATCCCCTGGCCAATCCTCCAAAATTCACCTTGCGCGTAAGGCAAACCTTAGAGTAAGGTATAGGGATGGGGAGAAGGTGGAAGGGTGGTTGGGAGCCCCTCCTGGGGTCTCTGATTTCTGGGAGGGGTGTTGTGTTTCTGTATTACCTTTACCTTGTATATTTCTGTAAATATTCCTGTATGTAGTGTATATATCTGCTTGTATATTGTGCTAAGCTGTAAATAGAGCTTCATTCCTTAACTTTCAGCCGGCTGAGTTCTGGTCTGGGTCATTTTACAAAGTGGGGGGGGGCGGGGAACTCCCAAATCATCACACTCTGAAGTAAAAAGGGAAGGTGAAGGAAGCTGCACCCAGTGTAACCCAAAAAGAGGCAGAAGGTACAAACACATCAGCCTGCTTTCAAACAGTGCTCCTTTCTGGAAGCGGTGAAATAGAGAAGCCAAGTGCTGAGAAACCTGGACATAGAGCCCTCAAACAAGTGGTCCCTCAGCACTGCACATTCCTGGAGATGGGACACTGGCCATTCCAGTCCAAGTGCCTTGCGCAGGTGCAGAGACAGTCAGGACCCAGACACAAGGTTAATGTTTCTATGACTTCATTATAACCTAGTGACCATGGCACCAGGTTTCCAGCATGACTCACCCCACGAGCATCCTTCTGTTTTAACATCATGTAAAGTTACAAAGAACTGTTATTCTGGTAACAGAATTTTCTCAGAAAGAGAGAAGAAAAAAAAAAAAAAAAAAAAAAAAAAAAAAAAAAAAAAAAAAAAAAAAAAAAAAAAAAGAGGACCAGGAAGAAAGTCTTCACTGGCTTCTTGTGCCACAGACCTAACAAAAAGGAAGGGAACACTTCTGGGAATTTGCTCATATTTGTTTTCATAATTTAATTTCCTAATGTAAAAACTGCTATATATTTTTCCTGCCCTTTTTTACATTATTATTTTCTTATTTCACCTTTTCACATTTTTCTCATAAATCATCTTGCCACTAAGTTTACAATTTATTACTTTCTCTCTGATGAGGTATTTCACACTGACAAGTATTTTCCATATGTGATTACACCTATTCCTAATCCTTACCCTTTGGTTTCCATCTATCCACCCTTAAAAATATTCCATTTGGCACATTAATTGGCCTCTATTCACTGGAGACGTTTTGGGCACAAGGTAGCAGCAGCCAAGTCTCCCAAGTTACTGCCAAACTAATATATTTGCATTTATTCTCTGTATGACCTTGGCAAGTGGTGAAGTAAAACTGAAGTATAGCCTTCCAGAGGATCATAATTCTGTTTGTAGATACATTGCTTTTGGATTCCCAGTTGCTGAGGAAATTCCCTGGATACTTAGGTTGGAAACCACAGTCATGACATTACAACAACTCTCAAATGCAGTTCACCACTTGTATAGGAAAAATCATAAGGTCAGGAATTTTGTTCCAGAGTTCTGATTAATAACTGACAATACAGCAGCAATGTAAATAAGGAAGAAACAGAAAATTATAGTTATGCTTTATGCTAATTTCTGAAGATTTCCTTGAAGAAGAACAACATAAAGTAAATAATAATAAGCATAACAATATTCAATATGGCTAGTTTAATAAATGAGGTAGCTTTGCCCAGGTGATCTTAAGAAGACCACAGAGACATTTTCATCCAAGAAGAGATAGAGAGTGCCAAGGGACAGACCTGGTCATCCCAGGATATTGTAACATTGTTATTTTACCAATATTATATACCAATTATACCAATTCCCTACTGTGGTCAATGAATGTCGTCGCTGCTATTTTAATAGTAATAAAATAGGATGATTGCCATGCTTCTAGTCTCATTTTCATATCATCACTTCATGGATAGGCAATTGCATCGTGAATATGAACATGAAGGGCTGGGAAGTTTACCAAGTATCTATCTTTTCATGTGGAATCTTATTTAAGGTAAGGACTAGCATTAAATTTTTCTAGCCTTTAAAAATCTCCTTTATCTTCTTGAATATTACATGAGAATTAAAGATCAGCACAGCAATTACCCCCCCTGACTGCTGCACCTTCACTTCTATATTGATAAGCTTCTGCTGTAGCTCCCAAAAAGTCGTTCCTCTACGCAGCCAATGGTTGAGAGATTTGATTATTTTTTTTCCTTTCTACAAAGATATTTAAGATATATAAAACGAACACATATGCATGAGCCTGCATGTGCAATCACATATCATAGTTATTTCATACTATTAGCAATAGATTAGAAAGGCATATATAGTCCACCCTCTTGTTTTGCTTCCCTAAGTCCTTAACAGCATAGGTAATGTGTTAACTCCCTTCACGCCCCTAGCAAAGCTTCTATGGACTCTATTGTGTGCAGAATTGAAATCCAGATAGAATTTCACACTATTTAATTTTGACTGCTTTTCTGGAATATGTAGTCACCACTGTAAACTAGCTAATGTGAAAGCTGGAAGAAATAACTCTTGACATGCACCTCTTGAAATGTACTTGGTGCATTTTTGATAAACTGTTTCAGAAACAGAACATGTGCTACCCGATTTGGCAAGTAAATACAAAGAGAAATTTCAATGTATTTCAATGAATTTTTAAACAACAGAGAGTAACATAAAGGCAACCAAAAGGAAAGTAACAGAAAAGGAGGATGACTGCATTGAAATCAACCTATCCCTGTCCCTCACCTAAAGCAATCAGAGGAAAGAGTCTGATACACAGTCCTGTTGACTCTGCACTTGGAAATCTCCATAATCACAGCAGTATTTTTCTGTAAAAATGTTAATGGCGACATGTTCACAATATTTTGTTTGCTTATTTCCACTCTTATACACTAAGACCATGTACACTTTCTGCCTCTTGTACTCCCATGCTCTTAGGCTCACGGTTTTCTACTCAGATGCTAACTACGGTGACAGATTCCAGTTCATTACAGACTGCAGCAATCAGTTCATCTTCAGCTGAACCACTGATGTCATTATTTGTTAATTCTTTTTGTGTATCTAAATACAAATGCAATTTCTATCTCTGTTCAAGACTTTGAAAGAGACATTTAATGACAGAGCTATAAATGGCTGAGGAGGATCCCTGCCTGTGGTTTCTTCCTGGCATTTTTAATGTGTATCTCCTTTTACAGACAGAGCTGCTGAGATTCTTCTGGAGATCCTCCTACAGAAAAGACAAGTTCTGCTTTAAATCACAATGTTATAAACAGATTGCTGATTAACCTGCCATGTTCTTTTCATAAATTACAGCTACATCTTCCTTTGAAATAGGACTATCTTGATACACCTGATAATGTAGCCTCAAGGTTGGAGAAAATTGGAGGTCTGCATGATCCATCGCAAAACATTTTCTTTAGTCTCATTTCCTCTTCTGTTTCACCTTCTCTGTATTTTGAGAGGTTGCATTAAAAACACAATGACAGTGATAAAGGAATAGCAATAGTGAAAAGAAAGGAGAAGGAAGAAAGGAGAGGAAAAAACTCCACTACAAGACCAAACCCAAAATCAACAACAAAAACAACATACGCCTTTCACAGCTTTCCGGGATGCAATGAGTTTAAGTTACAACCAGGAGTTTGTAAAGATTTCAGACTGCATTTTTTATACAAGCATTAAGGTAAGGTCTATCTGACTCGATTAACTTTAATATGAACAATCTGCTCCCAGATGACATCAGCGATAAGTAAACTGTAAGTTGTATAGTTCTGGATAATCTCTGTCCTTTGTAAAATACAGCTCCCTGCCCAACTCTGATGATGACTCTCAAGGTCCAGCCTGACATCAATCTATTTTATGCTAGGAAAAAATCCATGAGATCTGTGATATTTCAAGTAAATTTTGCTACCAAGTGAATAAGGAAGTCAGAGAGACACCATGGTCTGTATTAGTCAGTCTTTACATAGCAGTTGTATAAGAGCAGAAGACAATGCCACTTATCATTAGCAAGGGCACTAAAGAGCCCTTAAGCAGAGGAGAGTCCACCTCTGCTCATGTCAAATCTTTATTTGGTTTAGATTATCCTAATCCCTTTGATTCCTAGGAAAGAAAAAAAAATAAAAATTGATTGGACTGCATCAACCCATATCTCCATTTTCTGTGGTGTTTGGGCAACACAGACATCGAAGATCCCCCACTGTGTTGGCTTGTGTCTAGCAGAGGTTTGGTAGTAGTGGAGAGGGCTCCTGTAAAAACCTTCAGAAGCTTCCCCAGCCACAAATCAGATCTGCCTCTGGCCAAAGCCAATTCAATCAAGGTCTCTTTGATAACACATTTAAAGAAGGAAAACCTGCTGGGTTAGTTTCTTTGTATTCACAACTCATTTGCTCTGGAGAGGAGTGGAATATGGTACAGACAACTAATCATACACCACTGATATCAGTGGGGAATGGCTGGGGGAGGCACATCAGACTAGCCATTCCCCTAAGGTTTGTGTTGACACAACAGGCTAAGACATTGCAACCCTTTGAGATCAACAGTGGCGTAGCACATGGAGGACCCCATGCTGCAGCAGGGGAGTGATCCCAAAGAAGTCCATGACTCTGAGGGAAGCCCTCGCTGGAGGACTGTGAGGAGTGTTCCCTCTGGGAAGGAAGGAGAGGCGAAACCAACATGGAGTGGACTGGGACTAACCACAGCCTTGCCTACACCGCAGAGGGAGGAGGTAGCAGAGCAAGGCCCAGGAAGAAGGCAGGAGCAGAGCGAAGATGCATTTAAGATATGGTTGTATTTATCAGTCTGATTCAATCAGTGAATTGGTGGTGGTTTTGTTCAAAGTAGATTTTGTTTCCCTAAACTGAGTCTTTTGTCCATGACCACAATCAGTGTGTGAGTCTTCCCTGTCCTTGCTATGACTCTCAAACTTTTTATTGTGTTTTCTCCTCCCCACTCCACTGAACTGCCTTAGAAGTGAGCAAGCAGCTGGGTAGTTGCTTTGGTGCCAGCTAGGTGGGCTCAGACCATGACATCCTGCCATAGATTTCTGCAAACTATGCAAGCACCATTGCTGCTGGGTCCCAGAGGGTGAGCTGAGGTTTGGACAGAACAAATATCCTCTCCAAAGTAGCAGAGGAAATCAGATGTATAGATGAGCACTAAATATTTGTCGAGTCTTAGAGCAATACCAAAGTACTCCAGAGTGACCTTATATAGTTATTTCCTGAGATTACAGAAATAGCCCTGGAATGTGATCCAAACGCATTTACCATTTCCCTGGGACAAATCTTAGGCAGCATTAACCTAATGGTACCTCTGTCTACATTTAAACAACATTTCTGCATCCTTTTATTGATTCTTTGTACAGAAGACATTTCACCTTCTGATGATTCACTAGTTTCTAACTACAAGTTTCTGAAATTGCCCCCATAATATGGGATTACATTAATTAATCCAATTAATAGAGAAAATGGCATTGTTATAATAGATCTATTTGATCTACAGAAATACTGTAATACTGTTGTGGGAAAAATTTGCAATTATTCTTTCATGGCTGTTTATTTCAAAAAGCATATTTCCATATAATTGGTTTTCAAGGCTAGCAATAGAATAGATCACAAAATATATGATAAATTCCTCCGCATTCATTCCAGTTCACATTAACAATAAATTTAAAGAATTGTGTTGGATGGTTCAGACAAGAAAGCTTAGTTGCAACTATTTCATTGTAGACCTTCCTAGCCACCAACCTTTGCAACTCAATATAATGTTATGCAGCCCAATCACTATTCCAGATGTTATTGCTTCTCAGTTCCATCATCTTTCCTTACACTGAAATAATCTGTGTATAGTTTAATCATCTGCAGTAGGATCATTTAAGAGCAATAATGGAAATGGCATTGTATCTTGGAAATGAATGGAATGAAGGAAAAAGTTAATTCCCAGACTATAAACACTGGTATGTCAAATTTCAGTGTCTGGAGAACTGAAACAAACCAAATACTGCAAAGGAATGAAGTAGCATCTGACCAAAATCAGCAGCTTCAGAAATAAAGCTTGTAAGCACAAATCACAGAATCACAGAAACATTCAGGTTGGAAAAGACCCTCAGGATCACCAAGTCCAACCAATAAACCTACTCTACAAGGTTCACCCTAAACCTTAGCTCCAAGCACCACACCCAAATGACTTTTAAACACAACCAGGGTTGATAACTTAACCACCTCCCTGGGCAGCCCATTCCAATGTCTGACCACTCTTTCTGTGAAAAAAAATTTTGCTAATATCTAGTCTAAAGCTTGAGACCATTCCTTCTTGTTCTATTACTAACTACCTGTGAGAAAAGACCAGCAACAACCTCTCCACAGGGTCCTTTCAGGTAGCTGTAGACATTGACAAGGTCTCCCCTCAGCCTCCTTTTTTTCCAAACTAAACAGCCCCAACTGCTTCAGTCACTCTTCATAAGATTTCAATAGTTTTCAAGAAACTGCAACTTCTGATTACAAAACTGGAAACCAACAGTTATGGCTATGCCTACAGGAGACACTTCATGCCAAGCAGTGTAGATGGGTTTACATCCTCACCTCTCAGGGCTGGTGCTTTCTGATCATCCCTACAATTGGATGAGTCCACTATGGGCCCCACAGGATGCCTTTAAGAGGTAATTACTTGTGGGTTTATACAGTTCAAAGTGTCTGCAATCATGAGAGGGCAGTGTCACAGCCTCCCAAGATCATTTTAATGGCACAATGCTGTGAAAGTGTGTAGCATACTCTGGGTCTGTTGTGAGAGTGCAAGACACTGGAAGACTACTCAGCAGGAAGCAGTCCTGTACATATCATCCTGAGGTGGGGCTTGAATTGATCCCCAAAACTGCACCCAAGCTTTGCCTCAGAGATAAATGGATGGTTTGCTGAAAGAAGGAAAAAAAAATCAAATGAGTTGCAAATAAGGAACTACGAGTTGGGAGTGTCACAAGGAGATAAGTTATTTGGCTTTCTTCATGTGCCCTGTATTCATTCTGACAGAGTTAAAACAGAACTAAGCTGTAAAAACATTAAGCATTTAATATAATCATTCTAAAGCTATTTAAAGGAGCTAGGACATCCATAGCTACATATTTCTTGGGTCTTGCATTTGAAGTGAAATTGCATGCAGAATTTATTTTGGCAAAGTCAGAGCTCCAGAATAAAAGCCTGAAAGCTAAGGATTTTTGAAATAGATGCCAAGTCTTTGCTTTATTTTATTATTGCACTACACAGTATGTCATGAATATCCAACAAATATCACATCAGTATCTGTGGACAAATGTTACACAGCTGTGTAACACTGCTAGGAATGCTTACATCAGTAATTTCATAGGACCACTAACTTAAGAATGTAAAAATGCTTCAATTTCTGTTTGCATACTGTTTATTATCAAGATTTAACTTTGAATTTAGTTTGGTTTTAAGTCTGTCCACATGAATAAAGCCTCCAGCTAGCTTTTCCTCCAGCCACTTTTCCTATGATGCTCGGCCCACAAAGAAACTTCTGCGTGGGAACTCATAAGCTCAGACAGGATCATTTTCTGGTCACTCTTTAACCATTCATCTATGTCTGGGGAAAAAGCTCTTGCAAATATAAAAGTATCATGGTAATAATTATCAAAGGGAAAAATAGTGAAAACGTCTGAGGAATGCCAGTGCTGTCATATAAGCTCCTTTGGAAGATAACTCCCACTCCAAAGTGGTATTAAGGAAAGCAGATGAAGACTCACAGCTATAAATAGATCAAAGAGAGGATTTATCTTAGACTCTACAAACTGACTTTCTTACCAAACACTGTGCTACAAAATATGTTTTTAATAGTATACATCCAAACTAAAATAAAATATTTCTTCTTGAAAGCATGGATTCTGAAGCAACCTTAAAGGGGCTCTGTGTGGTTAGCCCTTATTTTGTTCATTTATAGCATCCTTTTCCTTAATAAACAATCCCTTATTTTGTTCATTTAACTCTATAGCATCCTTTTCCTTAATAAACAATAAGATGAGCAGTATGATCCTGTGCTTGTTCAGGGTGGTGGAGCTGTTGCTTCCAAGCAGCTTCGAAGTGTACAGTGAAAAGGTTTATTTTCAAAAAGAGTAACATCATTGTCTCCACATAAACACTTGAAGAAACATGTAAAAGTTTGTGTTTCTGTGATCAATACTTTAAATAAGCAAACAATACTTTGAAATACTTTATGAAATTATTTTTCTTAATTTC
The DNA here is from genome assembly GCA_013399055.1 of Ramphastos sulfuratus. NCBI lineage: Eukaryota > Metazoa > Chordata > Aves > Piciformes > Ramphastidae > Ramphastos > Ramphastos sulfuratus. The sequence continues at coordinate 5,123 of WBNM01044939.1, read as the reverse complement.
CAGTGCCACTTTCCAAAGTCCCAAATCATTTCTGTACAGGTTGTGACTTTTCAGAATATTTTCGGTGCATGCAGCAGCTTTTTAAAACCCTCTTAACTCATGTAACTCACCTTACAAGCATAAATCAAATCATGTTTGCCAACTTTTTCCGTAACAGAACTGCACCTTTAAATACCACTAATGCCAGATGGTCTCAGCATATAAAGCAGCATGAGGCAACATATTAACGCTACTCAAACAAGCAACTTGTGCTAGCGGCAGACCAATGAAATCAGTCTCAGGCTGCTAATCCTCTCTGTCTCCATGGCAACATCTATTTCAGACATTTCTTCCATTTTCAAGTCAAATGAACTTATTGGGCCTTAAACTTCTCCATTCAGGGGGTCATCTGTTGCCAGGTATTTTTTAACTTTGTATTGGCTACCATTATATATAGAATTTATTTTAATCGGCTGCGCCATGATGTATCAAGAAATAGATGTTCCTCTGTTTCTGTTTATTTATAGACTTTTCCACTAAACATTTGTACTGTAAGGTTTCAACTGAAGGTTTTTACTCTTCATTTTCATTGTGGATTTATTCCTCTAACTGTAACACATGTAAACCTTGCAAATATAGATGTCTCTGCTGTGACTACCTATCAGCACTGGAAGAAAATGAAGAATTGGTATCTTATTCATACTCCTCTGCTATCAAGACAGATTTTTAAACAAATAATCAAAAAATTGTGTGTCTGCAGCAGGTAAACAGGGAGAGACATGCTTGACTTCTCACCATATGTCTGTTAGCATAGCTGAGTCAGCTCAAATAACAGGGCTATTTATTACTAAGAAACACCTGACAGGAAGCAGGTAGGAATTGCATTTTAAAGGTCAATCAAATGCTGACCCACATGCTAGCCATTGAGTACCTTTATACTGGGTACATGGCATGGCCACACACTAGCCTGAAGCATGGAAGGTGAGAACCTGGACACAAAGGTGAGGACCTGAGGGAAAGGGAGAGGATGTTCGTATTCAAAAAGATGAAAAAATACATGTCAGAGACAGGAAGAAAGCCAGATGTCTTTATGACAAAACCACTTTTCCTCTCTGTGAAGCAACTCTTGCAGTGATAGCATTTAAAGTTTATACATTTGGTAGGCCAGGTCCCAAGCTCACAGTTTTTTCCTTCTCTCCATCCCACTACGTATGGATAGCACCAAAAAGAAAGAAGACATTTCATTCAGAAAGGCATAAGCTTTGATCTTTCATTTTGAAGCGTGAGCTGTTACAGAGTAAGTCACATATAGCTCTCGTTCCTCAGGGCAGACACACAAGTTGGCTTGAACATTAGGACTTATAAACCTCCTGCTTAAAATAAAGATTCAGATGTAAAGCTCCCATTGACTCCAATTTGATTTCTGAATGCTCAGAAGCTGAATGGAAGAAGAAATTAAAGCTTACCATAGTGTTAAAGCTCCCTTTGAAGTGTATAAAATGCAAAGTATATTTAGATCTTAGACTCACCCCAATGTTATTTATAGGTCTAGAACTGTTTTTTGTGCAACAAGCCAAAATGCAAAGACAGCCAAATCCACCAAATATTCTGTTTAGCACAGGGGAAAAAAAAATATAATGTAGAATCATAAAAACTCAAGAAATACACTCTTCATAACACTGAAGGACACTAATACATAGCTGAAAAACAGTTCCATTATGGGATCCCTTTGCTTTTGAGGGGCACAAAAATAAAAGGACATTCAAATGACATGTCTTGCAGCTAGAAATGTCAGTGGAAAACTATGCAGTACTTCACACATACTATATAGCTATCTTTAATGTGATGGTATAGGAAAGACACCCACACGAAAAGTTTTGATCTTTGAAATGTCTCACTATCTGTTCTTTGTATCTTCCAATTACTTCTCTTTCTAATACTTTTGTTTCTTACAGCAAAGTATTACACTGTTTGTCTTTTGTTCGGAGAACTAATACGACAAACATCAGGGTGATAATTTCTCAACACCAAAAAAAGAAAAACCAAACAAAATCTACCAGATCATTAGGCTGCAAAACTAGCAAGGATTTCTTTGGCCAGTCAGATGTCCCACCTGATCAAACAATTCTTTCCACTCAACTTTAAGGCAGATCCACACCTAAGAGTAAGTATTCGAAATGGCATATGATTGTTGTTCTCGTTGTGGGCAGGCTCTGCAGCCAAAGCAGTATCTTTCTTTGGTTGTAAATCTGACAGTTCATGTTCCAAAGTCATGAACAGCTCCAAACAAAGAATTACTGTCTCGGCTTGCTCTGTGGGACTTAATTTGCGAGTAAACAGGGATGCCAGATGAAACCACCAGGAAGCAGCTACTAGCTTATACAGATATAAATGTCTCACTTTGGAAAAACAATTAATTAAAACCAATGTTTATTGCCTTTGAACTGCCAACCACGGGTTTATGATTCAAGACTCTCTTATCTGGCCACCATAGCTACACAGACGTATTTCTAATGTACGCTTTGTATTGACTCAAATCCCACAGCCCTCTGACAATCACCTTGTTACCTGCTGATGTAGCTGATGCTGATTCAGCTAGCATAACATTAGCACACTGCAAGAAACACCCTCTTGGAAAGGAAGAGCATGATGGACCAAGAACATACTTTTAGTCTGGTGTTCTTATCACCAGCAGTACCCCTGAAAGGAGTGAGGTAACAACTTCAGTGTCACAGGACAGCTACCACATCACAGCACATGTGGTCATTTCTTCATAATATGGCAGAACACTGATCCCAAATTCCAGCAATTCAAGATACACTTTTCATCACTGCTCTGCAGAGCTCCTAATCCACTCACAGTACAGCACCAGCTTTTAACCTTAAACCTGAAATGACACATGCATATCTACAGCAGCCAGAAGAGTTTATAGTCATGTCACATGAAGCCTGCCCACTCTGCTACTGTTTTATTGATAAAGGTATTTTTCCAACCTTTTATCTACAAAGACTTGGTGCCTTTATTTAGCCTCAGCGTACCACAAAATAAGCTTCATATATAACATCCCCATCACATCAAATTCACTGAACCCAAGATTTTAATGTGCAACTTACTCCAAAATGAATTACATAAAGTATACCTCCTTTATGTCACTGCTTATAACTCTACCTGTCACTTCAATGAACTTATCCAGAAGCCTTACACACATTGTAGCTTTCACATTTCCCTAATTAAAAAAACCAAACGTTTAACAAAATTCATCTACAAACTTTCCTTTCAGTTTAATTCCCAATTCAATGGGAAAACAAACCAAAACTGAAACAAAACAAAAAACCCAAACAAACAAACAAGGGCAAGACTCTGTGGTAATAATACATGCTTGAGACACTTGTTTAAAAAGAAAATATATATCAAAAGAGAGCTATGACNTTCTATGATTCTATATAAATTAAAATCAGTATGAAGACTTAACAATATAAATTAATCTGATGGGGAAAGATCAGATAAGGTTCATAAATATTGTTTCCTAAAGCAAGCATATATAGAGCACAACAAGGTACTTTAGATGATGAAACACAAAGGCTGAGATTAATCAGCTCTTAACCTTTAGCTCTTGCACATGTTCTTAAGTTAGAAGCCTGCCCAGTGCCAGCTCCTTTTATAGTCAGTAGGGAAAACAGATGTTTTCAGAGGGCGCTATAAGCCCAATGAAAAGATCTATCTGCTACCTAGCAAAGGGAGATTATGACACGAATATACATGCACAACATGTAGGCTTCTCAATCATGTACCAACTTTTGAAAATAAATATTAAGTAGGACAAATGCATAACTAATTCTAAATTAGTATTAATAGTAAATTATTGTCTGTGTCTAAAACAACAACCAAAAAAAAGTGTTTATTCTGAAATAGGAAGTTCTGCATTTTTTGCTGAAGTGTAATTTAAAAGATTGAGGTACTGATCATGAAATTTCAGAAAAGTAAACAGCTTCTCCTGAATGAAGTAAATTAAGAATTTATATAATAACAAAGACCACTTTTTGTTAGAATCACGGAATCACTATTTATTGCCTTTAACAAGATGTCTCACAAAATATTAGGCAATCCCTGTACTTTATATAGACTTCTAAGTAATTCCCTGGAGTTTGCATTAATGCCACCATAATAAAACATCCCTTTTATCCCAACCAGCAACAGAGTAGGCTCACCTCCTGTTTTCATTGGAAACCGTTAAGGCATTCTGCAGATGTGGGAAGTGATGACAACCCTTCTCTTTAAAAGAAATTGAAGTAATTGATTCTTTCAAAAAGACTGGGATGGTCAAAACCAGCCTGGTTCAGATCAACGAACTCTGAATGCTCTGTATATTCACACTGATTTTAAGTCTGAAAAATAAAACAACTGCCTTCTGATGATTACATCTCTTTCCACTACAGCTTGTTTGCCCTTTGTGTTATTCCAGGAGTTGAAAGAGAAACTTTTGAGATGCAGTAGCTGGGATCTCGTAGTGTTTTCAAGGGTAGCACACAGCCTCTTTTAACCCTTTAAAACATCATCTAACAAAAAGGGAAGTCTTTAAATACCTCAGCTAATGAAGCAATTTGGAGTGACAGTATTGTACATTTATGGAACACTGCAGAGACTGCCTAGCACTTTCTATGAATTTCCATTGATTTCAATGGGAATGTGAATGGCATTAACAATGGACTGCAAATGTGATCTATAAAACATGCCTACCTCTCCTTGATTTTCATCAGTTTTATAAGCACATTTTTTTCTCTTGGTATTCTACACCCCTATTTTGAGCTCAACATTAAAGCCGAAACAGAAAGACAGGACATATTCAGAAATATTAAGAAAATATTATTTAAGAAAGAAAATATTAAATATTTTCAAAATACTTCTTTTAGAATGCTCTTTGTAGTAAGAATATGAAGGATAGATGGTTATGGACTCTTCAGGAGGGACATGCAGGGGAGAAGGGGAGGGGGTGTTGCCCTTTACATCAATGATAAGCTAGAGTCCATGGAGCTCCATCTCGGGATGTGCAATGCAAAAACAGAGAGCTTATGGGTAAAGGTTAAAGGTAAGGCAACATCATACTAGGAATCTGCTACAGAACTGATCAGGAAGGCAAAGCAGAT
>WBNM01044938.1:86321-98000 GCA_013399055.1 Ramphastos sulfuratus | reverse complement strand
ACCAGCATGGCCATCAGACCATGCCCCAAANTCAGACCATGCCCCAAAGTGGCATCTCACAGAATCACAGAATTAAGCAGGTTGGTAAAGACTCTGAGATCATTGAGTCCAACCTAGCACCTAACACCTAATTAACTAAGCCATGGCACTAAGTGCTTCATGCAGCCTCCTCTTAAACACCTCCAGGGATGGGGACTTCACTACCTCCCTGGGCAGCCTGTTCCAATCCTTGACCACTCTTGCTGCAAAGAAATTTCCCTGGCACAGTTTCAGGCCATTTCCTCTATCACCTGATAGTAGGGAGAGAAGACCAATCCCCACCTCACTGCATCCTCCTTCCAGCGAGTTGTAGAGAGCAAAGAGCTCTCCCTTCAGCCTCCTCTTCTCCATACTGAACACCCCAATGGCCCAGGCTGGGTTTTTCCTCCCCAAGCCAACTCCTTTAGCTGGCAGACGAGGTGGGGGGCAGGGGTCTGCGCTACGGCACGGGAGGGCTCCGCATTGCACACAGGCGGTCCTGGCGCTACAAAAGACCTTCAGGAGTGCTGAAAGTGTTGGAGCTGCAATTTTCAGTCGCCAGCTTTCCAGCTCTAAGCGGTCACTCCTCAGCCACTGCAGCTGACTTGGGAACATTTGGCTCAGGAAGCGGAACAACAGTTGGAAACAAACAGCGATTAGGTTTCTTTTCATGGCTTCCCGGGGAACGCATCAGTTCGGTCGTTTCTCTCCCTCCCTCTCCTCGTTGTTTTTTTTTTTTTTTTTTTTTTTTCTGATTCCTGTGGATTTTTAAGGCACTGTAAGAGGCAGGATGTTGGGTTTAGCCAGGCTCGCTTGCTGGCAGATTAAAATGAGCAAAGGCTGAGCACGCTGAGTTCACTCATCATAACCAATATGATGCTTCTCAGAACTTCCTTTGCCCTTGGTATCTTCGCCGAGGAATCCTGCCTGCTGCCGTCAGCCCCCCTGCGTTGAAATCCCATTTTACCCATTTGAATGCTGTAAGAAGTGCTGTATAAACTAAACAGGAGCATCTGTGAAGTGGTTAGAGTTGTTGTTGATTGCCTTTTCCTTATTGCCTTCAGGGGATTTGAGCTTGAATTTGCTGGAAGTAGAATTTATGAGGCAGAACGCTCCATTTCTGATCTTTAAGCTGGGAAAAAGTGCAGAGCATTTGATAGGTCTTTCTCCTGCCTCCCATGTCTCTGGCTTTTGATCTGGACCTTGCAGGGCTCTCCCTGTGTCTTTAGCATAATTGCTTTTTGCATGTTGAGAAGATGCCTGATTTTTACGTGACTGCCTGCTTTATGGAGGGCTGTAGGAGCAGCTTTAGGGTTTCATCCATCTGCTTCTGGTGAGCAGTTCAGCAGGAGGCTCCTGCACCTGTAGTGTGCTGGTCTCTTCACCTGGGAGAGAGGGAGGCAGGAAAAGTGTGGATCGACACAAACACCACAGCACCGTGTGGCTGCTGAGGGATCCTGCGGATGCTAAGAGCAGGCTGCTGGGATCTGAGAGGGAGGCAGGAAAGGTGTGTTTGTGTCGATCCACCACAGCACCGTGTGGCTGCTGAGAGATCCTGTAGATGCCAAGAGCAGGCTGCTGGGATCTGAGAGGGAGGCAGGAAAGGTGTGTTTGTGTCGATACACCACAGCACCGTGTGGCTGCTGAGAGATCCTGTAGATGCCAAGAGCAGGCTGCTGGGATCTGAGGAGAGAGGGAGGCAGGAAAGGTGTGTTTGTGGTGGGTTGGAGGGCAGAAGGGCTCTGCAGCAGGACCTCGAGCGCCTGGACAGATGGGCAGAGTCCAAGGGGATGGCGTTCAACAAATCCAAGTGCCGGGGGCTGCACTTTGGCCACAGCAACCCCATGCAGAGCTACAGGCTGGGGTTGGAGTGGCTGGAGAGCAGCCAAACAGAAAGGGATCTGGGGGTGCTGATTGACACCCGCCTAAACATGAGCCAGCAGTGTGCCCAGGTGGCCAAGAAGGCCAATGGCATCCTGGCCTGCATCAGGAATAGTGTGGCCAGCAGGAGCAGGGAGGTCATTCTCCCCCTGTACTCTGCACTGGTTAGGCCACACCTTGAGTACTGTGTCCAGTTCTGGGCCCCTCAATTTAAGAAGGACATTGAGGTGCTTGAGCGTGTCCAGAGAAGGGCAACGAGGCTGGTGAGAGGCCTCGAGCACAAGCCCTATGAGGAGAGGCTGAGGGAGCTGGGATTGTTTAGCCTGGAGAAGAGGAGGCTCAGGGGAGACCTTATTGCTGTCTACAACTACCTGAAGGGTGGTTGTGGCCAGGAGGAGGTTCCTTTCTTCTCTCAGGCAAGCAGCACCAGAACAAGAGGACACAGTCTCAAGCTGTGCCAGGGGAAGTTTAGGCTGGAGGTGAGGAGAAAGTTCTTCACTGAGAGAGTCATTCCCTACTGGAATGGGCTGCCCAGGGAGGTGGTGGAGTCACCGTCCCTGGAGGTGTTCAAGGCATGTTTGGACGTGGCACTTGGTGCCATGGTCTAGTCTTGAGGTCTGTGGTAATGGGTTGGACTTGATGATCTTTGAGGTCTCTTCCAACCTTGGTGCTGCTGTGATACTGTGAAAGGTGTGTTTGTGTCGATCCAGCACAGCACCGTGTGGCTGCTGAGAGATCCTGTGGATGCCAAGAGCAGGCTGCTGGGATCTGAGTCATAGTGTGTGTGTGGGGGGTGTTGAAGCTTGTATCCAGGGCTGCTTTTATAATCACGATCTGGTGGTGTCTGTTTGGAACAAAAAGTGCTTTTGTTCATGTTTACGGGGAGAGGGGGGAATAAAATTTAAGGTGTACCTCTTTGCACAACCATGTTAAGCCCTTTGTTGAACTTGATGATCTTAAGGGACTTCTGTGGGGCTGGAGCCCGTGAGGCTACTCTTGTGCTTGCTAGATGACTGCCTAGCACACCTATGTGTGTATATAGATCTATATAGTCACCTGGGAATGTCTGATCATCTGCTTTCCATTCTCACTGTAACTATCTGAGGTAATTTTCATTACCCTCAAGGGCTTTGGGCAAGTTTATTGTACAAAAGTGAGGTGGATTTTACTGAAATGCACAAACAGGTTCCTGCTTTTTGTTAACTAAATGAGGAAATGCCTGTAGAATTAAGACTTTAGTGATCAATCCTTGCAAGAGGGAGCAGGGAAAAACTCCCCAGGGTCAGATTGCACTGGTGAACTGGCTGTGTCATTTACAGGATAATCAGATGTGGGAGGAGGAAGGAAGGGATGGCATCCTCTACAGCTGGGGCTTTTCCAGATCATAGAATCATAGAATGGTAAGGTTGGAAGGGACCTCAAGGATCATCCAGTTCCAACCCCCTGCCATAGGCAGGGACACCTCCCACTAGTACAGGTCACTCAAGGCCTCGTCCAACCTGGCCTTGAACACCTCCAGGGAGGCTGTGGAGCACAGAAGCACAGAATGTGATCAAAGATCATATTCTGTGCTTCTGTGCTTCACAGCCTCCCTGGGCAACCTCTGCCAGTGTCTCATCACCCTCACTATAAAGAACTTCCTCCTAACATCCAGTTTCAATCTCCCCTCTGCCAGTTCAAACCCATTGCCCCTTGTCCTGGCATTCCAAGACCTTGTCAATAGTCCCTCCCCAGCCTTCCTGTAGCCCCCTTCAGATACTGGAAGGCTACTATAAGGTGCCCTGGAAGCCTTCTCCAGACTGAAGAGCCCCAACTCTCTCAGCCTGTCCTCAGAGCAGAGCTGCTGCAGCCCTCTGAGCATCTTCATGGCCTCCTCTGGACCTGCTCCAACAGTTCCATGTCCTTCCTGTGCTGGGGGCTCCAGAACTGCACACAGGACTCCAGATGGGGTCTGATGAGAGCAGAGTAAATGGGGAGAATCCCCTCCCTTGCACTGCTGGCCACAGATGCTGCCTTTAGGAGTGGGGCTCAGTAAAAAAAAAAGAGTGTAAGGGCAGAACTTTGGACTAGTAGCAATATTTGCACAGTCTGTGCCCTTTTTCCTGTGGCAGGTCACACTGACTGGAGGGGATCTGTGCCTGGTGAGAAGCACAAGAGCTTTGGTGTAATCTGTCTTGTAAATGCAGTGTTCCTACAAGACACAGCAGCGGTGTCCAGCTGGTTGGGTAGTTTTAGGCAGTGGTGAGTGACTGCAGAGAGAGGACAGTGCTGCTGTTTGTTGCTCATTGGCTTGTTGTTCATGGGGCAGAAGGGAGCAGGGTTTCTCCAGGGTGCTGAGCAGATCAGAAGTGCTGGAAATGTGATTGGAGAGAGGAACACTTGCTGAGACTGGTTTGTTCTGTGGCTCTGCCTCGTTACCTGAAAGTAGGATTTAATGTTCTGCTGCTTCTGAACTGCAAATAAGTGACCACTGTGGCCCTTGCTGGGGAGAATTTTGGCATCAGGGTTAAGGGGAAGTGACCAAGACAAAGCCCCATCCTTTCAAATGCAAGGCTGGTTTCAGGCCTTTGTCTCTAATAGTTGCAAAGGGGAAAGACCTCGAAGCATTGCAAATTATTCCTGTAGTTTGAGAGAGCACAAATGAGACAAACAAAAAACGCTGATGGATGCTTTAAGCTGGTGGAGAGGCAGCAAAAGTCCCAGGACACACATGCCTGTGCTGGCTGGCATGAAAGCAGCTGCAGCACTATCCAGCAAAGAAAGAGAAAAGACCTGGGAGTGGAGGAAAATGACAAAATGTGGTGAGCAGAGTTAAGGATGCTCTAAAGGACCTGAAAAATAAAAAGACACATTAAGTGTTAGGAACTCAAGGTCGATAACGCCACGGGGAAGCTCAAGAACTGCTGTCTGTGTGTTGTGTGTTTGCTGAAAAGCCAGCTGACCTGGTCACTGCATCATCTCTTCTTCCATTCCTGCAGGAAAGAAAGCAGAGGTTAAAAAGCTGATTCTAAAGGTAGGCATTTAAAAGTCAGGCAGATGACTTTTTATTCTTCCCTGAGGCTGCAGCTGAGGTGGTGTCAGTATTGCCATGAGGGTGACTTTGTTCTAGCCTCAAAATGTTTTTTGCACCAGGCAGGAGAGTGTAGGCCAGGCAGCCAAACAGGGCTTCCAGGCAAGATAATGGCATACCAGCAACAGCTCCTCTAAAACCTGGANGCCTGCTAGGCAGCAGGCTGGTGTTTCAGAGCAGTAAGAGCATTGAAATTCACAGATTGCATTGGGTTGGGAGGGACCCTCAAAGGTCATCTTGTCCAACCCCCCTGCAGGCAGCAAGGACACCTCCAACTACATCAGGCTGCCCAGGGTCACATCAAGTCTGATCTGGAATGTCTCTAGGGATGGGACCTAAACCACATCTCTGGGCAACCTGTTCTAATATTTCACCACTCTCATTGTGAACTTTCTCCTGACATCCAACTTAAGTCTCCCCTGCTCCAGTTTCAAACCATTGCCTCTCATCCTATTGCTTCAAGCCCTTCTGAACAGTCCCCCCCAGCCTTCCTGTAGGTCCCCTTCAAATATTGAAGATATTTCATGTCAATCAGTGTGGCTTTCTGAAAAAGCAAGCATCATACAAACCTGGAGTCACACACACTGACTGACTTTGTGAGGTTACAAGATAAGCTGACAGTGTTTTGTGGAGGGATTTGGGTTGGACCTGTACAAGGTTTTAACTAAGGAAGTGAATAGTACAAATCAACACTGTAGCTGATGGCTCTGCAAACTGCTTGATGGATGGACCTCAAAATCCAGCTGGGTTTTTGGGACTGGTTAGTGAATAGGTACCTGCAGAGGAACTTTTTATAAGGACCTATGGTGAGAGGACAAGGGGCAGTGGTTCGATGCTAGAGCAAGGGGACACAGTCTCAAGTTGTGCTGGGGGAGGTCTAGGCTGGATATTAGGAGGAAGTTCTTCACAGAGAGAATGATTGGCATTGGTGGAGGTGGTGGAGTCACCATCCCTTGGAGGTGTTCAAGACAAGCCTGGATGGGGCACTTAGTGCCATGGTCTGGTTGGTTGGCTAGGGCTGGGTGCTAGGTGGGCTGGGTGAGCTTGGAGGTCTCTGCCAACCTGATTGATTCTGTGATTCTATGATGTAGATTGGGCATTAGGAAAAAATTCTTTACTCTGAGGGTGGTGAGACACTGGAACAGATTGCTCAGGGAGGTTGTGGATGTCCCCTCCCTGAAGGTGTTCAGGACAAGCCTGGATGGGGCACTTAGTGCCATGGTCTAGTTGATTGGCTAGGGCTGGGTGATAGGTTGGGCTGGATGAGCTTGGAGGTCTCTTCCAGCCTGGTTGGTTCCATGATTCTATGATTCCATGATTTAGATTGGACATTAGGAAGAATTTCTTTACTCTGAGGGTGATGAGACACTGAAACAGAATGCCCAGGGAGGTTGTGGATGTCCCTTCCCTGGGGGTGTTCAAAGCCAGGTTGGATGAGGCCTTGAGCAACCTGGGCTGGTGGAAGGTGTCCCTGCCCATGGCAGCTGGGCTGGATCTTTAAGGCTTCTTCCAGCTCTGTGATTTTCTTTCTTTCTCTCTTGGGCAGAGGGCTCAGTATGACAAGTTACAGCCTGCTCCCATCCAGTCCTGCTCCTCTGCTGGGTGGTTGGGGCAGGAGGTTTGCTGCTCAAACCCATCCTGGTTTCTCACATAAGGGAAGTGCTTCCTCCTTGCTTCCCACCGCTGACTTTGTGCCTTCCCTGGAGACCTGCTGGCGGCTGGAGCTGGCAGTTAGAGCTGGCAGCACACTGCTTTCATTCAAAAGGCCAGATTGCAGCTCAATCAAACATCTTTCCAAACAGCATCAGGAAAATCCAAAGGCTCTGCTTTGGAGAATTGAAATGAGGAAGGTGCTTTTAAAACGCTGACATCGTGTCGTGAGCAAACTAAAGCAGATCTTTACCATGTTAAAAGCATGAGGCACTGGTTTCCCTTTTTGGAACAAAAAGAGGAAATTCCTTCATGTAAGAGGATGTGTTAAATGCTATATCTGTGAATTCTGGCACTGGCTCTCTGCTTTCCTCCAAAATTATGAATTATAAATGTGCCTGTGTGTGTATTTCATGTCTGGCCTCCCTCCTGAGCCATAGCCTTAGGCAGAGCTTTGTCTTCTTGTTGTTGTTTGTTGTTGGGTTCAGTAAAACCTTTTATTATTTCCAATTGTTTGGGTTTTTTTTTTTTTTTCCCATGCAAAATTAGATGTTTCACAGAGCCCCTCAATGGCTTGGATGTTTAATTCCACTTACAGAATAATTTTATTTCAGTGCCTGTAAAGCTTTTGTTGCTGGGATTTGATCAGACTGACAAGATTATAGAGCATATTAGGTCCTAAAAAAGTGGGTAAAGGTGCAGATGGTCCTTCTATTGTGGCTTTAACTTCTCCTTTTTGTGGTGTGGAGGTTCATAAAATCATAGAATGGTAAGGTTGGAAGGGACCTCAAGGATCATCTCGTTCCAACCCCCTGCCATAGGCAGGGACACCTCCCACTAGTACAGGTCACTCAAGGCCTCATCCAACCCGGCTTTGGACACCTCCAGGGAGGGAGGATCCACAACCTCCCTGGGCAACCTGTGCCAGGGTTTTACCACCCTCACTGGAAAGAACTTCTCAAGCCATTCTTTGTCCTTCCTGAACTGGGGAGCCCAGAACTGGTTCTAGTACATCAGATGAGAACTCAGCAGGGCAGAGTAGAGAGAACCTCCTTCCACCTGCTGGCCACACTCTTCTCAATGCCTGTGAGGAGTAAGAGCTGATGGGGCAGGTGACATTAGTCTTAGAGGCTGCAACTCTGTAAATTGAGGAGTGATCCTCCTCTGTTTCCCTGCAGACTGCTGCAGATGCTTTTGAGCTGTGTGGTCTGGCACAAAGTGAGCTATGGGAGGCTTTCAGGGTCAGGGTGAAGTGATCTTGGTCTAGTCTCGAGGTCTGTGGTAATGGGTTGGACTTGATGATCTTTGAGGTCACCTTGCTTATACTGTGATACTGTGATCTCTGACAAAGCACCTGTCAATTAATCTTCAGCCACTGGAGCTTCTCCCTAACCTAACTAGATACCAGACATCCCAAAAGGTAGAGATCTGTCCCTCTGCCTCTTGCTGCCAAATATTCAGGAGTGAAAATTGTCCAGCAGTCAAACATTTCCTGGTTACATCTTCCTACCTATCATGGCAAGAGGGGAAAAAAGAAATCATCAAATCCCAGAGTAACTCAGGACTGAGAACAAAGGAGAGCAGGTGTAGATGAGGCAGTAAACTACACAGATGAGAATCTCCAACCAACAGATCTTGGCTGGTAAAATTATCCTCATCATTGTTTTCTTAGAAGCCTTGTAGCTGTTTGTTTTGTTTTGTTTTGTTTTTTTTCCTTCTTCCTTCCAACTGTGTCTGTCCCCAGCAGAGTGGTGCAGGAAGCCAATGTCTGAGTGAATCATAGAATCACAGCATTGTTTTGGTTGGAAAAGCCCTCTCAGATCATTGAGTCCAACCATCAACCCAACACCACCGTGGCCATGAAACCATGCCCCAAAGTGCCACGTGCACAGGTTTCTTGAACACCTCCAGGGATGGTGACTGCACCACCTCCCTGGGCAGCCTGTTCCAGTGCCTGACCACTCTTGCAGCAAAGAAATTTTTCCTAATATCCAACCCAAACCTGTCCTGGCCTGGTTTTGAAAGGTTAGCAAGCCACAGAGCAAAGAGTTAAATAAATACTGCCTCTGACTCTCTCAGAGCAGGAGCTAGCAGGAGGCACAGCTTCTACTGAGACAAAAGCATTTCCTACCAGGCTTTAGCTCCTCTGTCATTGTGTTCAGCTTCTGCACCAGGCTGTTTCCATGTGTGCAGTGCAGATGTTAGCAAGGGTACAGTGGTCCTCTAATTAAACAATGCAGGGCTCAAGTCGTCTTCAATGGAAGAAGACAGGCAGCACGATTGATAAGAGGCAATAACAGATAAAAAGTGGCTTACCATGCTGAGGGACATCTGCTCATCCTTCCTGTGGATTCAGCTCCCTGTAGTGTGGTGGATGAAGGCATGAAGTGGAGCTGTAGGAGCTCTCTGGAGCCTCCAGTCGAGGCGAGGAGGGTTGGCTTCAGTCTCCTCATCCTGCTAACAGGAAGTGGCAACATCCTTTTTTTTTTTTTTACTTTTTTTTTTTTGTTCTCAGAACTTTTTTTCTCTTGTTAAATAGGAACTGAAGTGACTTTATTTGTTGAGCTTCACAGCAAGTGAGTGCTGGGAGGATGTGGTAAGACAAAGAGCCCCCAGGCCTTTGCAGATGTTTGTTCTGTGCTGTTGTCTCCAAGGAGGAGCGCGACTCAGTTACGCTGACATGAAATATTCACAAGTACATAATTTCTCTAGCAGCAGAAGGGCTTGGCTCTGCACTCTGTGGGAGATGCCCTGTTTTTTTTCCGAGGCAACAAACTGACTGTAAATTGTTTGGACTTCCCCATGGCTGTTAAATTCCTTCCCATAACATCCCCGTGAATACAGGACGGGTGCTAGGGTGTTTTGGGCCGCGAAGATCAGTCCTGCCATGCTCCCGTTGGCACGGCACTGAAGCAGCAGCCAGGCACTAAAGGCAGTGATTTCACTCTTGGTCTCTCTCACCTCTGAGATTGTGTGGCCAAGTGCCAAACCAGCTGTGCTTTCCAGGCAGCTTCCAGCTTTTCTTCTGCTGGGTAGGTGAGTCTGGCCTTGGAGAGACGAACGCACGTGTCTTCATGCCTCAGCACTCGAGAAGAAAGGGAGCAGTTTCTTATCAACCATAGTGGAGTGGGGAGAGAAGATAAATCCTCTGGAGGTGAAGCTACATGGCATGTAAGCACTTGGAAAGGAAAATGCCATCACTGGTGCTGGTACAGCTCCAGCATACTTGATGCTTCTGGATCCTGCTTTTTCCTGGCCAGAGCTGCTTCTGGGCTTTGCCTGGATGGTGCTGTAGCACTGGTAAAATCTTGGCTTTGGGACCAAAGGAGCCTGTTAGAGAAGGGAGGCCACCTACTTAATTTCCTTTATTGGTTTGTTTTGCATGGAACTGCATGTTCTGTAGTGAGGCTCCATGATGAGGGCCTTCCAGGAAATGGAAGTGTTTCTGGCTGGTTTTGACAAGCCACCCTCCTTTTGCAGCCTTGGTAAGAGACTGCACTGAGACAGGTCTTGTATGTGAGGTCAAGAGGTCCAGGAACAACCTGAGCAGCTCTGGTGCTCCTGGGATCTGCCTTCTTCCATGGGAACATGGTCAGTGTTGATGGATGTTTGGTTGTGTTGCTTTTAAACTGAATACATGAGCTCTATGACTGAGTTTGGGTAATCAGATAGGAGGGCAGAAGGATGGTGTAAGAAACAAAGGTGGTGTGGATGGGAAGAGTGCACCAGGTCTTTAGAAGAAGGCTCCAGGTAAATAGTTCAGCAGTCACTGCTATAAGGGGTCAAGGGGTTGGAAGAGACCTCTGGAGATCATCGAGTCCAGCCCCCTCCTCCTAAAGAAGGTCACACAGGAACACATCCAGGCAGATTTTGCATGTCTCCAGAGATGGAGACTCTGCCACCTCTCACAAAGCCACGTTTGCCCTGGACAGCCCACAGTCTTGGAATTGTGTCCAGCTCCAACAGGAAANGGAGAGAGAAGGAAGACTCCTCGCTGTGAGCAGTCAGCACTTTGACTCCTCTCCCATCGGTGAGCAAATTCTGGGGTGTGCCAAAAGAAGAGAGCATGGCACGTGAAAGCCTCCTTGCTTTGGCACCACGCTCACGCNTTGTTACTAAATCTACCCTGCTCTCATTTCAAACCATTGCTCCTTGTCCTATCAACCACAGGCTCTTATAAAAAAAAGTCCCTCTGCAGCTTTCAGTCCCTCAGCAGCTGGCAGCTCCATCAAGGCCTTCCTCAGCCTGTGAAGAGGAAGCCCTGGTAAGGCTGGTAAAGGCACTTGGCTTTAGAGTCAGCGGAGGTGCTCATTAGAGGCATCTCAGTCTGTCTCAGTGTACCACATCCAAAGTGTGTGTTATCTAGAAAGCAGAACATCTGGCTAATGAGAGACAGACTGGGGGAGCTCTGAGGCAAATGCAAGAGCTACCCTGTAGAGTCTGCTTATAGCTCTTGGAATTTGCAGGAGGTTATTGGTTTGTTGGAACCTCTTAGGTTATTATTGTTTATCAAAACAAATGCAGACACCAAAGATCAAACCACAGAAGTCCAGGCTGATTCAGTTTGACATTAAATAGCCTGGCAGGGAAGGGTGGTTTCTCCCTGATTCCTGGGAGTGTTTTCTGTCTCTTATTCCCTCCTCAGCTCTGCCCTTGAGATCCCCCCCACAGCTCCAAATGAGGGCAGTTACTTGCTCTCTCAGCCAACAGAGAGTTTTTCCTTCCCTTAACTAGGGAATTTGGTTTGCAGAGGGGAGAGGTTTGAGCTGAGGAAAGTTTATACTCCTTCTCTTTCCTTCTCCTNTTTCCAACAGCTCGCACTTAGGAACATCCCGAGAGGGAAACGATCTCGGCGAAGTCTGAGCCACCTTCCTCNTTTTTTTGTTTTGTTTTGTTTTTATTGTAATGATGACATATGGAAACTATTTACACAGGAGCATGCTCTGCTGCACTGAATGGAAATGTTGGAGTCCCGGCAGTATCGTTCCGGATGCCTTGTGTAAGCAGCCAGCTGGTTTTGCTTTTTTTTTTCTCTTTTCTTTTCTTTTCCTTTTTTTTTT
>WBNM01044938.1:50744-86246 GCA_013399055.1 Ramphastos sulfuratus | reverse complement strand
TCAGGGAACGTCTGGGATAAGTTACACAAGTGTGGAAGGAAGCTTTGCCATCTGTGAACAGCTCACTCGGTTTACTTTGTCATGCCCCTTGCGCCGTGAACTTCACAAATATCTCTCTTCTTGTTGGCTTTGCTGGGTGGGGGCTAGGAGAGGCGGGGAGGGGGGGGGGAGAGAGAAGGAAGACTCCTCGCTGTGAGCAGTCAGCACTTTGACTCCTCTCCCATCGGTGAGCAAATTCTGGGGTGTGCCAAAAGAAGAGAGCATGGCACGTGAAAGCCTCCTTGCTTTGGCACCACGCTCACGCTCTCCGGCCCACAGCTGAGCCTTTCCAACAGCTCGCACTTAGGAACATCCCGAGAGGGAAACGATCTCGGCGAAGTCTGAGCCACCTTCCTCGGAGGGGAGGGGAGAGGAAAAAAAAAAAAAAAACCCAAAACCCAAACCCGTTGAGTTCTGCGGAGAGCAGAGGCACATCTCGTGTGCGGAGCTTTTTCCCTTGAGGAAGCTGCCAAACCGAGGATCGGCTTTGGGGAGGGGAGGGGAGGGAGGGAGGAACCTCGGCTCTGCCTTGGCGACTCGGAGCAGGAGCGTGGCCGCTTCCCGACGCGGCGGCGGCTGCCATGCGCTGGAGAGAGTCGCCTGCCATCTACTTGGAGGCTGAGGGGAGCCCCGTGGAGAGATCCTCCTATCTCATTGAGCTCCATACTGATGGTAAATGCCGTCGGGGATGCGCTGCAGCACCAGCCTGCATTAGTCTGTGTCATTGTTATCATGGGAGCAGCTGAGGAAATTAGCTAGCTGGAGGGCTGCCAAACAAACAGGCAGAGGGTTGCTTTTCAAATTTATTATTATTTTTATTATTATTTATTACCCAGATGATACCGTTGCCTTAGGGATGCTAGATCAACCTTCTGGTACCTGATGGGGGGAAGGAGCAGATCCACAAAACGCAGCTCCCCCGCCGGAACACTTCACTTCAGTACATTTTCTGTTGTCTGTGCCTAGGAAGATGATGTCTGGTTTAGACAGGAGACAAGCCTCTTGGTTTCTGGAGTTGTTTTTCGTTTCTGATTTGCATCTTTGAGTGCTGTTCTGTATTCGCAACCTTGATCTCTCTGGGACGTCTCTTCTGTTGCATCTGCGAGTCCTTTGTGTGAAGCGCAGAGAAGGGTCCTGGGTTTTTTTCACTCTGCTCTATCTTTTCCTAGCGTTGATCCTTTTCAAGAAGAGGTTGGTCTTTGCAAAATAGTACTTCAGGGTTAAAAATCAGTTTGGGCATCTTTCGATAGGGTCCAGCGTTTTGGTGTTGGGTGCTGCAGACCTTTGTTGATTTGACCACAGAATGTTTTGATGAATTCGATCCTGTCTATATTGTAATGCTCCCAAGAACGTGGTATTATTGGAAGCAACCTACTTAATGTGTCCCTCTTCCCCAAAAGAGCTGGTGCAGCTGAGGTGTTGATTCTGTGCTTTTTCAGTATCCCCCAGACTGTGGGAGATGAGTCACACTCAGTTTCTCTCTGAACGTTTGCTGCCTTTGGAAGGTGAGTTCTGGAAAGCCCTGAAGCTCCAGCTCCTGTTAGCACCTTCACACCTTGTTACTGGTTTGAGCATCCTGCAGCCTCAGGACCTTCAGTTAAAAGGCACACAAACCTGGACGACTACCATCCAGTTCTGTGGATAAATGACATCTCTGTCATTTGGTTGTTTTTTTAAGAACTGAGCTCATTCAGGGTGTAAAAAGGGGTGTGGGGGAGGAACCAACCTCATTCAAACATTCGTCCAGATTTCAAGTGGTATTTTGAGGGTGTGGGGGAAGCAGGGAACAGAAATAGGCTTAAATGCTGCAGGATCCTACAGCAATCTCGAGCGTGCAGTCTGGGAGAAGTCTGCACAAGTCCCAGATAAATGTTATCTTGGTTTAATTTGAGGGTGGCAGCTGTAGTTGTGCATTAGCAAAGGGCTTTCTGATTCCTTCCCACTCCCTGCCCTTCTGCCAGAAGCACGCGCTGCTGCCGCTGCTCTTGGTGGGTGCAGAGTTCTTGGCGTGGACTCTCCCCACTCCTGAGGGTGTTAAAGGAAGGCTTGAATCAGTAATTCGGTGAGGGTTATTTTGTCACAGCAAAGAGAGATGCAGTGAGTCTGCAGCAGGCTGTCAAGAGAAAGGCAAAGAACCTCACTCCTTTTTTCCACCCAGCTCTCAGGCAGCTTCTCCGAAGGCAGAGAGAGGAAGCTTCTGCATCACAGCTTCTATGCCCAGAAAAAGGGAGAAATCAAAACTTCTCTATCAGCAAGTTCAATTTTACATGTACCCTCTTTGGGAACCTGAGGTACTTCAGGAGAGAAGTCTCTGCTGAAAGCAAGAAGAACTGTGTGGTTTGGGTAATGAAGCTCTGGAGAACTGATTGTGTGACCAGCTCCACCACAGGTTTCATGCATGACCCTAGGCAGGTCTTGCTTCTGTGGGAGTCTCTACTTGGTGTTCCCTGTCAGAGGTGCAAAATAAAAATCCTAGTCCCAGAAGAAATCAAGTGGCATCCCCTTTTTGAACAATAATTGTCTTCATGCATGTTTTTCATGTGTTTAATAGCACTGAGGCTGCAGAAAGGAAAGAGCAGATTTAGATTGAATGTCAGGAACAAGTTCTGTACCATGAGGGTGGTGGAACACTGCAACAGATTGCCCAGGGAGGTAGTTGAGGTCCCATCCCTGGAGATATTCCAGGTCAGGTTCAACAAGGCTCTAAGCAACCTGATCTAGTGGAGGATGTCTCTGCTGACTGCAGGAGGTTGGACTAGATGAGCTTTGGAGGTCCTTTCCCAACCCAACCCATTCTATGATTCTGTTACAGAGCTGATATAGGTGCCCTGTGTAGCTGTCCCTTTGGAAGGTGTATCTGGAGCTGAGCTTAGGAATTGCTTTTTACCATTGAATTGTATTTTTTAACATCTTTAGTGATGAAATGTGGTACAAATATTCAGCAGAGCATTGGTCTATGTTGCTTTACTGGTGAGAAAGTGACTGAGAAGTTTCAAAATCAGTCTGTGGGGTACGAGGAGAAAATTAATCTTGCTGTCTGCTTTCATCAGAGGGGTGTTGGTTCTTCTCTGCATCCCAAAGAGTCTTGCAGAGGTGCATTGTTTAAAGGCTCTCAAGAGCTCTGCAAAACAAGGCCTTCTGCTAAAAATACTGCCAGCTGCTGCTGGTGCACTGTACAGCTTCTGTACTCAGCTGGCTTCCCTTGCCTGTGGTAGTCCTGTGCTCCATTTTTCCATGCTCTCTCCTCCCATGCAGTGTGAGAAGGCAGAGTTGCTTTAGCAAGCCCACTTGTCTTGGACGTCCTTGGAGACTTCTAGTTGTTAACTGCCTGGCTATGGTGTATGGCTGCTGATAGTGTGCTGTGAACATGACAGCACAGATCTCCTGGGCCAGGAGACCTGCTTATTGTATTAAATAGGATGCTGCCTCATGGTGATCTGCTGGGAGCGCTCTTGTGTGGAAGCGCTGAGTTTGAGCGCGTCTCTTAAAAGCTCCTACCTGGGTTGATTTGGCTGTGTACAAGCTGCCTGGATACTCTGCCACCTCTCGATGCTGGTCTCTCTGGTCCCAGTGCCTAGTTTGTTTGCCTGCCTCCTGATCAATCTGGACTCACTTAATTGTAAATCAATTTGTCTCTGGTTGTGCCGATGCAGATGGAGGGAGCTATGACGTTGTTAACGATGCATCCAGCCCTGCTGCGGGGGACTGCTGCGCACAGCAAGGCTCTGCCCGACACAACTGGGAAATGAACTACCAAGAGGCAGCAATCTACCTCCAGGTGAGCCCTGCTCCTTGGTCTTGTCTGACCACACTTCTGTGTGGCACTTCTGGGCTGTAAGAAACAGAGAGCATCCGTTCTGAGGCTAAAAATCTGATGTCTCACAAAGGAATCTGCTTGAAGAGTGAGGTGGAGCTGTAAGTACCTTCATAGATTGATAGAAAGGTTTGAGTTGGAAGGGATCTTGAAGGTTATCTAGTTCCAACCCCCTGCCATGGGCAGGGACACCTTCCACTAGCCCAGGTTGCTCAAGGCCTCGTCTAACCTGGCCTTGAACACCTCCAGAGAGGGAGCATCCACAACCTTCCTGGGCAACCTGTGCCAGTGTCTTACCACTCTCACTGTAAAGAATTTCTTTCTAATCTCCAGTCCAAATCTGCCCTCCTTAAGCTTCAATCCGTTCCCTCTTGTCCTGTCACTACAAGCTTTGTAATGTGCTCTGGCAAGTCATTTGGGAGCAGCTGAACAAGTCACCCTTTCTCTCCTATCTCTCCCAGTGTCAAAGACTGTAGCAGTTGAGAGATTCAGCATGTGTTCAGTTCTGCCATCTTGCCATGGAGATTGCCATAAGTTGTCATAGATGTCATTTCATCTCTTTGGTCACTCCAGGGTGGATGGTCAGTGCCCTTCTGGAGACATTTCATGCCCTAGAAGGTCCTAATCCTGCTTTGGCTGCAGATTTGGTGGGCAGGCCTGGGGTGTTTGCTTAGCATCAGTTAAGCCCTGCAGGTCATGGAAGGCACAAGAGAAGGCAGAGGTCTTGATTTCTACAGAAAGCAGTCATACTGACATTAGGCTCAGCCCAGGAGTGAAATTTATTGTATTTTTAAAAGAGAAAAACAATAAACCAACTCCACCCTTGCTCAAGTTGCTGGAAACACCATCCTACCTTCAACAGAGGTCTCTTATTTTTAAGATCCCTGTGCAATCTGGTGTGATGGATTAGTTAGCTACCAAAACTTAGCTTCTCCCAGAGCTGTCCAGTCTGAAGTTGCTGCTGGTTCCATTGCTGTCTTTCCTTCCTCTTCTCTGTTCCCTTTCAAAGGCTTTGCATTGCNTCTGAGCATCTTTGTGGCCCACTTTGGACCCACTTAGGTTTTTTGCTTAAGCCACTGCAAGGTGATTGAAACCATTTGTCCCTCCCTGCTCCTACCTACCCCAGGACTGAGAAGTGTTGCTTTGCTAACATTTTTAAGTGGGGTAGGCTTGGGCTTTGGTGTTAACTTCGGCTTCCTCCTATGCTAGAGCAGCATTGACAATGTGAGGGTAGCTCCAGCCCCTCCCAGGCTTTTGTTTCATCTCCTGATGACTGGAGATGCTCTGCAAAGGGTCATTGAGCTGCTGCCGTGCCTGATGGTGCTGCACGCAGCAGGCTCGGCCCTTCACATGCAAATTAATTCTTGCTGCTGCCCGGACCAACGGTGATGATGACAACGTCCTTGAAATGAAGTAGCCATAACTTAAAGGAGCATGCAGCTTGTTTATCCCAAGCAGTAGCTGCAGGCAAGAGTGTCTTATCTCAACAAGAGGACTTTGCTGTCCAGCAACGTTTGGAATTGCTTGGCTACCGAGAGGCAGCGTTTAGCCTGGGCTTCATTCTGCAAGTGTGTGTTGTCAGGCATGAATAAGAATGCCCTGCTGATCTCAGCCAGCTCTCTCCTTGAGGAGGGGGGGATGGTGGAGGGGGTGAGCTCCTGCTTTATGGAGCTTGCTGCTGGGTTTTGTCCTGCTCACAATCTGGCTGGCTGACCCGGCGGTGCGCGCCTGTTTGTTCTTAAACAGAGCTGGAGCTCGCCTGGGAGATGAGTAAATGAGAAACGTTTGAAACCCTCTTCTGAATTAGGCTCGAGAATGCTTCACTTCTTAAAGGAGATCCTGCTTCCTGACCTTGTTATCCATTTGCAATCACAGCTGTTCCACTTTGGTAGCAATAGCTTCACTGTCCTTCCAGTAATTGCTTACCTGCAAAGAGGTTAATGTTAAAAACCCAACGACAACTTCTTGTGCATCTGCGTGTCCAAGCTGGGGACAAAACCATCTCTTGTGACTCTTTCCAAGAGGTAGCAAGTCTCCTACCAGTGAAAAAAGCTCCCTTGCTTAAACCATTGACTCAAGGGATCATAAATTATAAAATGGTTTGGGTCAGAAGGGACCTTAAAGGTCTAGCTCCAACCCCTTGCTAGGGGCAGGGACAGCTCCTGCTAGACCAGGATGCTCAAGGCCTCATCCAGCCTGGCTTTGAACACTTCCAGGGTTGCAGCCTCCACAGCTTCTCTGAGCAGCTTCTTCTAGTGCCTCACCACTCTCACAGGGAATAATTTCTTCCTAATGTCTAATCTCAGTCTAACTTCTTCAGTTTGAAGCCATTACCCCTTGTTAGAAGGAAGAGAAGCTGTTGGGTGGTTCTGCATACAAAACCTCTTAAGTTCTTCCCAAGCTAGGTTTCTTCCTTGAGGTAAAAATAGTAATGATGTAGCTGCTTAAAAATCAGTTGTAGGCAAATTGTTAAGATGGAGTATCTGACCTTTTCATGTTAATTAAGCTTTCTAGTTAAGAGGGAATGACAAACCAGCATAAAACCTTGTTAATTTTTCATGGGGTCTATCTTCTCATGTTCCTGAAGCAGCCAGCACTGTGTGTGCTCCAGTGTTTTCTCCCAGACAGTTTTGCAAGGCCAAGATAAGGAGGAGCAACTGTCAGCCAGGTGCCCTGGGGCTTATCTGTGTGTTTTCATGTTCTGTCCTGGAGAAGTTCAGTCAAATTTAAGTCTGTAAACATGGGGAAGTGGTTGCAAGTAAATGAAGTGCTGTGTTTATGTTGGGATCTCGACTGGAGTTTCATTGCCTACCTTTATAAACTCTTTTCAGCTCTCTTCCTCATTTCTAAAAGGCTGAAGGGTTTCTGAGGTAGGAGTTTGTGGGTCTTGCTGGGTTTCATCACTGAAATATGCTCACAGAAGGAAGTGTCCTGTACATGTAGAGTTCATGCCTCAGCAAACAGATCAGTGTCAGGCTGGGAAGTGGGAACAGTCTGTTGGGAATCCTGTCTAATCCTTCTAAATCCCACGTCCAGCTATGTGACCCCCAACACAAGGGAGATGTGGACCTTCTGGACCAGGTCCAGAGGAGGCCACAAAGGTGGTTAGGGGGCTGGAGAACCTGTCCTACAAAGACAGGCTGAAGGAATCAGGGCTCTTCAGCCTGCAGAACAGAAGGCTCCAGGGAGACCTTATACCAGCATTTCAATATGTGAAGGGGACCTACAGGAAGGCTGGTTGGGGACTGTTCAGAAGGGCTTGAAGTGATAGGATGAGGGGCAGAGGTTTGAAACTGGAGCAGGGGAAATTTAGGTTGGATATCAAGAGAAAGTTCACAATGAGAGTGGTGAAATACTGGAACAGGTTGCCCAAGGATGTGGTCGAGGCCCCATCCCTGGAGACATTCCAGATCAGACTTGATGTGACCCTGGGCAGCCTGATGTAGTTGGAGATGTCCCTGCTGGCTGCAGAGGGGTTGAACAAGATGACCTTTGAGTGTCTCTTCCAACCTCCAGCTGTCTGCAAATCCGCGGATCTGTAAACGTCTTCGTGTGCAAAGCTCTGTTAGGGCACCAAGAGTCTCTAACGCTGTTCTCTTTCTTTCTGCTGCTCTAGGAAGGAGAAAATAATGATAAGTTCTTCACTCACCCCAAAAATGCCAAAGCACTTGCTGCCTACCTCTTTGTGCACAACCACCTTTTCTACCTAATGGAGCTGAGCACGGCGCTGCTCCTCCTCCTGCTGTCCCTCTGCGAGGCGCCAGCCGTCCCTATGCTCCGCCTCGGCATCTTTGTGAGTACTCTGGGGCAAAGTCTGCCTGCTTTGCAGCGGTGGGGGAGAGGAAAAAAGGAGGCTGAACATAGGGGAAGAACCACAGGGAGAAAAAACAACCCAGACCTGGCTTGTTCTGTAAGGTGGTTGACAGCAGATAGCACCAGCCAGCAAAGCAGCCTCCTTCCATCTGATGTGTGTAGATCACAACGAAAGTGACACTTAGGTCATCTCATCAGTTTGTGTGATTCTTCAGTTCTGCAGCTGTAAGAGAAGTGCATGGGGGTTGCTTTTTTAATGAAGAATTTGTGTGCCTTGACAGGCTGGTTTTAAAGTCATAGTCAGCATTGGTGCTGTTACCCAGGCATGACTGGTTCCTGGAACACAGATCTCAGCCTGGGATGTGTCACTAAACCTTTTCCTGTCCTCTCCTTCCAGTGTCCTATGGACTCTTTGTTTTTTCCTGTGTGTGTGACTTGAAGTTTGATGTCTAACCTTCACAGAATGTATGTGAAGAGAAGGGGTACATGAACTGGTGTCTGCTGTTGTCAGTCCACAGCTACTTCATGAGGTGCTGCTGCCAGGCACAGCGCTAGGAGCTGCTGTTGCTGGTGGGAGAAACTACATCTGCTTTTGGAAGAATTAATGGCCCCCTAGGACCATGACAGGGGTTTAGAAGAGCTGTGACAACCCTAGAGTCAAAAGTGTTCCTCAAAATGAGTCAGGACTGCACAACTTGGTTTGGGTTTTGAGCTCTGACCAAAGCTGAGGTTGTAAGAAAACGCTGTCGTTGTGGTGCATTTTGCATCTTCCACCAGAGGAGGTTCCATCAGCACTGCCAAAAGCTGCATCCTGTTCCAGAGCTTGATCAGGACCCTGTCTGTGGTTGCCCAGAACATTTAATTCAAGAGAAAACCCTTCTCTGTGTAAATCCTCTCTGCCCAGCAGATTTGCTTCCTGAATTTCACTAAAACAACAGGGGAAAAAAAAAACCAAACCACTAACTTGTTTCAAAAGATTTTTTCTGAAGTTGCTAATATCTTGCCCTTTTGTTTCAAATCCATCAATACATATTTGTTGATGTTGTGTTATTAAGGTGCAAAAGGAACATGGATTTCCAGGAAATTCAGGGCTGATTTGAATAGGGGAAAGTTCTGAGGGCTTTGTATAAAAGCACAAAGCCAATAAGTGTAGCAACTTTGAGAAACAAGAGTACTGTCCTTGCTTTAACTGGCCTTGGGTTTTCCTGTCTGTCACAGAGCTGTGCTCAGGCTGTTGTCAGAGCCATGTGCTTCTTGAAAAAGGAAGGGCAGAAGGGTGACCTCTGATGTGCTGCTGTCTGTGATCAGAAGGACCACTGAGCTTTGCTGTATTGTGTGACAGGTCCATGCAACCCTGGAGCTGTTTGCGTTAATCGTGGTAGTCTTTGAACTGTCAATGAAGATGAGGTGGCTGGGCTTCCAAACCTTTATCAGGCACAAAAGGACTATGGTGAAGGTAAGTTTGCTCTCTGATTGTCAGAGTTCCTCCTTCAGCATCTTCAGGAAGCAAAGAACTAGATTAAAAAGGGAGTCCGAAGGAGGCCACGAAGGTGATCAGGGGGCTGGAGCACCTCCCCTATGGGGACAGGCTGAAAGAGTTGGGGCTGTTCAGCCTGAAGAAGAGAAGGCTATGGGGAGACCTTAGAGCAGCCTTCCAGTACCTGAAATGGGCTACAGGATAGCTGGGGAGGGACTTTTTAGAAGGGCTTGTAGTGATAGGACGAAGGGAAATGGCTTTGAGCTAGAAAGAGGCAGATTTAGACTCGAGATTGGGAAGAAATTGGTCACAGTGAGGGTGCTGTGAGACACTGGAACAGGTTGCCCTGGGAGGCTATGGATGCCCCCTCCCTGGAGCTGTTCAAGGCCAGGGGATTGGAAACTGGATGATCTTTAAGATTGCTTCCAACCCAAACCATTCTATGAAGTCTTGGCCTGTGCTGCAGCAGGGATGACTTAGTTCTGTGTCTCAGCTGCCAAATGATTCATGTGAGACCTCTGAGCTCTCAGAAACACCTCCCATCCTTAAAGCATCCAAATAAACGGATGGTCAGCAAGAGCCTTCCTTTCCCCAGAGGAAGCCTGCAGCTGTGCCTCTCCTTCCACCCTTTCTTTGCAGACCTGTGTGCTGTTTGTACAGTTCATCGAGGCCATTGTGGTGCTGGTTCGGCAAACCTCCCACGTCCGCATCACCAGAGCCCTGCGCTGCATCTTCCTGGTGGACTGCCGCTACTGCGGTGCCGTCAGAAGGTGAGTGCTCAGCTGGCCGTTGGGCCAGAGGAAAAGCACTCTGACCCTGCAGGCAGCTCAGGAAAATAAATACCTTTCATGGGCATGTCAGAGATGTGCTGTAACTGCAGCTGAAGCATTGCCCACATAGGGAAATGTCCGAGGCAGAAGCTGTGGATGCGTTCACGGCGCGTGGTGCTTGCGTCCTGTCCTCAGCTGCATAAACCACCTCAGGGAGCACGACCACACCAACGTGGTGGCTGAGTTGTTTCTGCCTCCTAGGTCTGCCTGTTAAACTGCACAGTGAATCACAGAGCTAGTCTTCAGTCTGGAAAAGGAAAGCTGCCAGGGTGGCATTGCTATTACTTGCAGTACCTGAGAGCTGACTGCAAGGGACAGATGGGTAGCTTGGAAACGATCTTAATTTACCCAGCTTTCTGCTGTTAATCCTTGGAGGAAGTGGGAAGAAAGTCCTCATGTGTGGTGTGGTGGTGGTGTTTTTTTTTTTTCCCCTGCCAACCTGGAGGAGGAAGCCTACAAGGTTTGATTTATTAATATTTTCTTATTTCTCAGAAATCTGCGACAGATCTTCCAGTCCCTCCCACCATTTATTGACATTCTTCTCCTCCTGCTTTTCTTCATGGTGATTTTTGCCATCCTGGGTGAGTTCTATTTATGGAAGGTGAAGTGATGCTTATAGAATCATAGAATGGTTGGAAGGGATCTCAAAGATCAGCCAGTTCCAACCCCTTGCCATAGGCAGGGACACCTCCCACTAGTACAGGTCACTCAAAGACCTCATCTGACTTGGCCTTGAACACCTCCAGGGAGGTTGTGGAGCACAGAAGCACAGAATGTGATCTTTGATCACATTCTGTGCTTCTGTGCTCCACAACCTCCCTGGGCAACCTTGTGCCAGTGTCTCACTACCCTCACTGTAAAGAACTTCCGCCTAACATCCATGCTCTTAACCAGTTACTGTCCAAAGGCAACACAGGCAGCCTGGGTGAATATGAAGCTGATCAGATTCAGAGTCTTGCCAAGATCTTCCATTTGTCCCATTTCATCTGCAGTCATTTAGAAGGCAGGATTAATGATTAAAAAAAAAAAAAGTGTGAAAAAAAGGAAGATTTTGGAATATTTCTAGCAGATTTAGAAACAGAGATCCTCCTGACCTTTTCCAGAGCATAATCTGTTGTGTTTGTGATTTCTAGATTGTGATTTCCAGGTTGTGTTTCCATCAACTATTCCTCAATCTTCTAAGTTTAGTCTACATTCCCACCAATGCCTGTGCCTGTAGTGTCCCTGCTCCAGTCCTGTACTCAAACCATCCCCAGAAGTCTTTGTTTTCTGAAGGGATTGGTGAAATGCCATTGACATCTAGTAGCAAATCTGTATGGAGAAAGCCTTCCAGACAATCTCCTCTTTGTGGTGTCAGAGAGGGCTAGGATCATAGAATGGTTTAGGTTGGAAGGGACCTCAAAGCTCATCTAGTTCCAGCCCCCTGCCATAGGCAGGGACACCTCCCACTAGTACAGGTCACTCAAGGCCTTATCCAACCGGGCCTTGAACCCCTCCAGGGAGGGAGCAGCCACAACCTCCCTGGGCAACCTGTGCCGGTGGCTCACCACCCTCACTGCGAGGAACTTCTTCCTAACATCCAGTTTAAATCTCCCCTCTGCCAGTTTAAGCCATTACCCCTTGTCCTGTCGTTACAAGATCTTGACTCACCACCCTGCTGCTGGACATTAATCAGGCTTTATTTTTGTTCTTTTCTCTTTCTCTCCTCCTCCACCTTCTCTGCTGCTTCTTTAGGTTTCTACTTGTTTTCTCCTAACCACTCAGATCCGGTGAGTATCTCTGATTGATTCAGCTGAAGCTTGAGTCTCATTTTGACCAGCTTGAGAGTCAAACATTACTCTATAAATGTAGCTGGTCAGAGGCTGTTTGGCAGTACTACCCTGGTTTACCCCCTCCTAGGAAGGAAGAAGGTGCAGAGAACTTCCACAAAGACAGGTTGTCCCAAAGGGAACATTCCTGGGGTTAGTTCCTTGTTCTTGGTGTCTCCATTCAGTTAAATGAGCCACATGATACTGTCCTCAGGGTAGGAAGGTGTCTGGATGAGGGTTTGGCCACCTCAGACTGCTAGTGTTAAGAGTCTAGCAACCATGGGATCCTGCTTGCTGGGAGTAAATGTGTAAATGGGCTTTTGATTAACTCTTCACATGCCATCTCTTGGGGACCTTTTGAAAGGGACCAGTGCTGAAGTACCCTTTCCCTAGGGGAGGCATCAGGGGATTGCAGAAGTGCCTGTGTTCAAGTGGGTGGGTTGGTTGGTACTTGGATTAAATGTCCCCATGGAATTCTGCTTGCCTTTTGTCATGGGAGCTTTTCCTTTCAGTACTTCAATACCTTAGAGAACAGCCTGGTGAATCTCTTTGTGCTCTTGACCACTTCAAAGTAAGTTCACATCTTTCTAGCTCACTTTGTCCCCAAAGAAGTGTAGCAGATGCAAGAGTTTATTTGCAGAAGTGCTCTGTCTCCAGAGACAGAAGTTCCCTGAGTCAGCCTGCATGGCAGGAGCTGCTATTTCATTTTGGTTCAGGACACTGTGACCTCAGCTGCAGTTATCTCTGAGCAACTCAGACCTCTTCATCACTGTGAGGGGAATGAAGGGGAAACAGCTTTGTTAGGCCTTAGTCCAAGAAGGGGAAGTTTCTGTTTGTGTTCCTTTGTCAGCCCACAAGCTGTTGCCAAGCAGCTTCCTATTCCTCTGCTCCAGATCACCTATCTGCTAGGAAAGGGGGATAACAACAGTGGGTAAATATTGATCTGCTGGCAGGGAGAGCTCTGAGGATTAGGAAATTAGCAGAGGATGGAATAAATCTTAGGTTGCAACACACACTGAGGCTGTGTCGCCGTAGCTGCTACATATTAATGTGCAACCCTTGCCCCTGTCTCAAATCCCTTTTGCCCATTTGGTTTTTGGGATGTACCAGGAAGCTGCTTTCCATATTTATTTTTTTTCTTTGCTCCTCCATGTCCTTGTTGCTCATTGCTAGGCACAAACTTGTGTCTCGTGAGCAACCACACGTTCTGCAGGGTGGCCAGGTCTGTGGATGTGGGTTTGCAGACACAGACAGACACAAACACAGACACAGAAGACACAGACATGCACACATGTCCTGTGCCTCTTGCCTTTATATTTTTAGTCCTTAAACTTGTGGCATTTTTGGCTGCAGTTTCCCTGATGTGATGATGCCATCTTACGCCCGGAACCCCTGGTCCTGTGTCTTCTTCATCGTGTATCTCTCCATCGAGCTCTACTTCATCATGAACTTGGTGAGTCCCTTGATGAAGCACTTCACTTCTCTCTGCCTTGCTTGAAGCTCACTGCCCAGCAGAGTCTTTCCTGTTCCCAAGAGTGCTCTCTAATAATCTCAGCCCCTTTGGCAGAATACTTCTAGAAATGGCATCTCTGCTACAGAGAGAAAGAGAGAGGAGTCCTTTAATGTTTAACCACAAGGAATTGAACTAAATCACAGGAAACAGAATGATCTGAGGATCTTTCAGCTTCTCTCACATTAATATCATGCTTGGAGTGACATACTCAGTTGCAGGAAATTTAGTGTCCTTTTCTGTCTTAATTATTGATCATAAAATGGCATTTTATTATCTGGGCTTGCCTGAAATACTGTGTAAATCACTTGGAAAGGGGATGGAATTACTGAGTGTGGCAGGACTTGAAGAGTGCTGATAGCTGCAGTGTGGGAGCATGGCTGCTGTGCTGGCTCCACTTCTTGCAGCCCTAGGGCAGGGCCAAGACTATAGCTCAGGGGGGATGTCAGTGGTGGAGAAGAGCTTGCCAAAGGAATTGAGAAATTTCACAGTTTGAGTGATTTGATACCTGCAGTGGGCTTGGATTTCACTGCTGCTGTCCCTAGGTGAAGGGTTAGCTTTGACATGCATTTGTCAGTGCTCCCATGGAAAGGTTAGTCCAGAGAGCAGCCCTCAAAAGCTGCTTTCCAGGAAGAGGTCAGGGCACTTTCACAAACCTTCTGATACTGTTTTCTGTTGGAGGTAGCAGGGGGCGTTTAGCCTTGCCTCTTAAAACCACTACTGAGTGTCAGGAGGCCAGAAATATCCAAACCTCTTCCAAAAAGTGGCTCAGTGCAGTGTGCTCAGTGCAGTGTGCTCAGTGATCCCCTTGTGGGATCCTTGTGGCCAACAGGCCCTCACTGACTCCATTCTGCACCAGTCAATGTAAATTCCTTAGCGCTCAGTAAATTCCAGCTTGAAGCAATGCCTGCTTGCCTCTCTGGATGTTCCTGCCTGCTGGAGAAGCACTGGCTCAGGTAGCTGCAGATGCAAACGTGGCTTTGTCTCCTCTCTGCAGCTCCTGGCTGTTGTGTTTGACACTTTCAACGACATTGAGAAGAGGAAGTTCAAGTCCTTGCTGCTGCACAAGCGCACAGCCATACAGCACGCCTACCGCCTGCTGATCACCAAACAGGTACAGGGCTCTGCAGGGAGGCTGGCAGCAGCCTGGGCTGCAGCAGGAGGGGAGGTCAGCAATCTCTTCAGAGCACCAGTGGGCTGCAGTGTTTAAAGAGCATGTTCCAAACCAGGTGATTGATGTCTGTTGACTGTAATCACACTCACCGAGGGCTGCTGGGTTTTTGTCTTCTTGTAACTTGTTCAAATCTCTTTCTGGAGAGAAAACCAAAGTAGTCTGAATTTCAGCCCTGTGTGAGAGGATGGAAGTGTCTTGATAAAATGAGTGAGGTTTGTTGTGGAGTGCATGCAAGCACTGATTTCTCTCTGACTCAGTGTGGGTCACTAGAGGACTTGCTTCTCAAGCACTAATACTTGGAGAAGGGCTGGGTCGTACAGGAGAAGGTACAGTGCACTTGCTAGGTACTGCCTGAGTAAATGGTGCAGAACAAGTAATTCACCCACAAACAGCTCTTTACAGGGACAGAGCACATGGGGGAGTGGGTTGATTTCTTGCCTAACTTGTGGAGCAGCAAGAGAAAATAAGGCCCAGAAATAACTTAACCCACTTGGAGTAGATGAGTTCATGTTCAGGGTACGTAGCTGATAGTCTTAGAAGTGCCAGTAATGGGATGTGGTAGAGGCTGTCTGCAAATTTCCCAGGAAGAGTGGTTGANAGGGAGTTGGAACTGGATGATCCTTGAGGTCCCTTCCAACCTTACCATTCTATGAACTCTGTTGCTTGGGGTGTCTTGTTGGACAATTTTCACATGATGGGACAGAGGGAACAGCTCTGCATTTGCTGGAGGGACCAATCACCAGGAGAGCTTTCTGATCTCTGCTCTGGGATAAGCTCAGTATTTCAGAGTGATAGCTTAGGCTACTTTGAGGGCTCAGTAAATAATGGCGGCTTAGATAATGGAGAGCTCCCGCTTCAAACTAATCCAGAGTGGGTGTCTCTCAGTGTGCTTCTGCCCAATGCCACTGCTTGTGACAACATTCCCTTGTTTTCCAGAGGCCATCTGGAATTTCCTTCAAGCACTTCGAAGGGCTGCTGCGGTTTTACAAGCCTCGGATGTGTGCCAAGGAGAGATATCTCACCTTCAAAGCACTGAATCAGAGCAATACTCCTTTACTCAGGTAGGATGCTCTTACTGCTGCACCTGGAGCAGGGAGGCTGCTTCACTCTCTCTGTTTATGGAATGAAAGTTGGCTGGGGTTTGAGAATAAGTTCTGTGGTTGAAAGGATTTGCCAGGGAAGCAGGGAGCTTGAAGGAGTGGCTGCCCCGGGGAGCTGAGGTTTTTCTTTGGAGGTGCTGGAGTTCCTGCGTGCCCTCTTGTGGATACAGCATTCTGCTGGCAGGCATCAGGCAGCTGCTGCTTCCTACCTCCCTTGCCAGAAGAGAGGAGGGGAAAATTGAGGGACAGCAGTAGAGCCTGGAAGGAGCATTTCTTCACCCCGTGCAGTCTCGCAGCTTAACAAGTTTTTGGGTTTTTCCAGCAGCTGGCTGTGTCCCCCAGGGCTTTGTTAATTAAAATCTGATTCTGCTGGTGCTTTCAGGACTGTCATCCTCTGTGTTATGAGGCAGAGAATTACCATTCTGGTGGGTGGGTGCAGCTAGCTGAAGCCAGCATGGAAGCAGAGGGAATTAGAGCAGGAGACCTTCTCTTCCTTTTCCTTTGTTCTGGCCACAGACAGGCTTGGAGAGAG
This sequence comes from Ramphastos sulfuratus, assembly GCA_013399055.1. Lineage (NCBI taxonomy): Eukaryota > Metazoa > Chordata > Aves > Piciformes > Ramphastidae > Ramphastos > Ramphastos sulfuratus. The sequence goes on along the minus strand of WBNM01044938.1, from coordinate 70,149 downwards.
TCTCCCATGAAATAGATGCTGATGCTTCTCCTTAAAGTGAAGTGCCACAGAGAAGTGTGGAAAGTGACACAAGGAGAAAGACTGAGCTTTTTTAATTTAGGCACCTAATGACACCAGGAAGAGTCTGAAAAGTTCAGCATCCTCACTCTCAGACACCTAAAGCTGTTACTAGCCTGACCCTGAGTACCTAGGCAGGCACTTGTGTTTTATGAGTTTCTTTGCTTTTGTGTCATTTTCCAAATTTCATTGTTGCCTTGAAAAGCAAATGTACAAAGGTGTTACAAAAGGACTGTGCAGGTAATTAAGACAGTCTTAAGACCTCTTCCTGAAGAGCAGGACAATCTCTGTCCCTTGGAGCTTGCTGTCTAAGCCTTAGATCTTTCCACTCAGTGGTAAAACTCTGGAGTTCAGTAAGGTCAGAGTTTGCTGTGAGAGCAGACAGGAGGTGTTTTTTGTACCCTGTTGTGGCTGTGGTCAGTCAGTAACCCTTGGCCAGATGGGGAAGAGGTCACTCTTGAGTTCTATCAGCTGTGGTTGCAGTTCTAATAAGGAGTTGATAACTTCCAGGGACTCTCTGCTGCTGCTGCCTGACAAGGACAATTAAGGATCTAATCAACTCCAAGGCTCTGATCAGATGCTTCTTTCTGTTTTGCAGTCTGAAGGATTTTTACAATTTCTATGAAGTTGTTGGCTTAAAATGGAAGGTAAGGATTTAGTGGATGGAGGAGAGGGAAGTGTGTGTGGGAGGGAGAGCAAAAGAAGCCAGAGGGTGAGCAAGACACAGAGGCAATGTGAAAGAGGCAGATGGTGGGGATGGGGAAGGTCTCCATCACTGCCCCTTCTTTGTGTGGGTGTAGCTCTGACTGTTTCTGCTTGTGGCTGTTCCTCTTCCAGGCGAAACGGAATCGTGAGCACTGGTTTGATGACCTCCCAAGGACAGCATTCCTTATTTTCAAAGGTAACAGGCAGTGCTTTCCTGACAGCATCTGTTCAGCTGACAGCATTTCTTTACAAAGGCAGGGACCTTCTTTTATANGGTGTCCCTGCCTATGTCAGGGAGTTGGAACTGGATGATCCTTGAGGTCCCTTCCAACCTTACCATTCTGTGATTCTATGGTAAAGAGCTGAGGGCAGGCCAACTGACCAAACCTCTGCCTGCTCAGAGCCCTGTGTGCAGAGTCTCCAAAAAAGATTCCTGTCATGGAAACATTCCCTGCACTCTTAGCCAAAGCTTCCTGAAGATGGGAGTCTTCTTGGCAGGGCCTCTGTAGCAAACCAGACCCTGAGGTCATGGAGGGCTGTATTCCTGTTTCAGCACAGAGGTTAGGTGGGCATTATAGAATCACAGAATGGTAAGGTTGGAAGTGACCTCAAAGCTCATCCAGTTCCAACCCCCTGCCATAGGAAGGGACACCTCCCACTAGTACAGGTCACTCAAGTCCTCATCCAACCTGGCCTTGAACACCTGCAGGGTGCATCAGCAGCTGCATTTAACTGTCTACACTACAGAACTAAAGGGAACAGAAAGGCATCTCAGGGGTTAAGGATGGTGAATTCATTGCTGCTAAAGTTCTAGAGAAAATGTGAGCTTGCTCCCAAGAAGTAAACATTGATAATCTGCTGATCTGTTTAGCTTCTGTGCTGAGGATTGGTAGTGAAAAATATCTGTAAGGAGAAGCTGGAGGACTCTGTGTGAGGACTGCATAAACATTGTTCTGTTATGCTGTTGTCCTTCCTGCAGGCATCAACATCCTGGTGAACTCCCGTGTGTTCCAGTACACCATGTGTAAGTAGAAGCATGGAGCTGGCTCTCTGCAGGGCTCTGGTGAGCTGTATCTGCCTGCCCTCACAAGGCCTTAGCCTGCTGGGGCCTGCCCTTTGGTCACAGCAATGGTTCAGGTAAAACTTTGGCAGTTTGGCCAGAGGAGGAGTGAACTGCATACTGCCAGTGAGCTCTGCCACGGCCTGGCCCCCCAGCAGGCACTGCCACAGCCTGGCCCCCCAGCAGGCACTGCCACAGCTTGGCCTCACAGCAGGCACTGCCACGGCCTGGCCTCCCAGCTCTTGCCCTTTTGGGCTTCTGGAGAGGCTCATTGGAACCCACTTCATAACCTACCTCCTGGGAAGCATCTGAGGGAGGTGGGGTTGTTCAGGCTGGAGAAGAGGAGGCTGAGGGGAGACCTCATTGCCCTCTACAACACCCTGAAGGGAGGTTGGAGAGAGGAGGGGGCAGCCTCCTCTCCTTGGTAGCAACTGACAGGACTAGAGGAAATGGTTTCAAGCTGTGCCAGGGGAGGTTCAGGCTGGATCTCAGGAAATATTTCTTCACTGGCAGTGTTCTCAAACATTGGAACAGTCTGCCCAGGGCAGTGCTGGAGTCACCATCCCTGGGGATGTTCTAGGGGGTGTTCTAGGGGTGTGTAGACCTGTCTTAGGGACATGGTTTAGTGTTGACCCTTCAGTGCTGGGTCAAGAGTTGGACTGGGTGAACTTGGAGGTCTCTTCCAAGTGGATCACACAGAATCACAGGATGTCAGGGCTTGGATGTTTTCTGTTTTCCTGTGCTGGATCTGGTTCTGTAGGAGTCAGCTCATTCCATTTGGGTGTGTTGAGAGTTAGCTTTCAGGTTTTTATCTTGAGGGATGCTGGGTAAGGAACCACCTTACCAGTCAACCACCTTCTTCTGTGTGCACTTGAGAGGGTGGAGGCATTCTTGTTACTGGAGGATTGCTTGGCAACTGTGCTGCCCATGAGAACAGTTCTGTGCTTCTCAAGAGGACAAAGAGTGCTTGCTTGTGGTGCTGCTTCCTGCTTTCTAAACAGTCTGTTCCCACTCAAGAATCTGGGGAGTGTTGAATGTTGGTAAAGAAAGTTTTTGTAAATTGAGTTGCTAAACTAATGAGGGTGGGGTGAGGTGAGGCAGAGTGAGTGGGTCTGAGTGAAAAGCAGAGGTCCTGCACCTTCAGTTCTCAGGATCTGGATGCTGGGGAGGAGTGATAGACCCAAGCTGACAGCTCTTACAGAATCATAGAATGGTAAGGTTGGAAGGGACCTCAAGGATCATCCAGTTCCAACCCCCTGCCATCAACAGAGACACCTCTTACTAGTACAGGTCACTCAAGGCCTCATCCAACCTGGCCTTGAACACCTCCAGGGAGGGAGCAGCCACAACTCTTTGTCCTGTTGAGCAGTTCTTGAGGTCTGCCTTCTGAATTAAGAGGAAGCTGAAGCAGGTAATGACATGGCAGAATGTAAGGTAGTCACAAGTGAAAATGATTGAGCATGTTTCAGATCATTGTTTGGGTTTTGTTTACTTCTGAAGATAGAATCATAGAGTTGTTTGGGTTGGAAAAGCTCTCTAAGATCATCCAGTTCAGCCATCAACCCAGCACCAGCATGGCCATCAGACCATGACCCAAAGTGCCATGGCCACACCTTTCTTGAACACCTCCAAGGATGGGGACTCCACCACCTCCCTGGGCACCTCCCTGACCACTCTCTCCATGAGAAACTTTTTCCTAATGTCCAATCTGAACCTCCTCAGCCTCAGCTTGAGGCCATTCCTCCTTGTTCTGTCTCCAACTACCTGTGAGGTAGGTTGGTTCAACACTGGCCTTGCCCTCTAGGAGCTGTCCTGGCAGCCTGTTCCAAGGTTCTGCATCTGTTGAAGGCCTGGGAGAACCCAGGGTAGAAGAGACTCTCCCAAGTTGAGTTCAGTTTGCTCACTGACTGGGAGACACTGGCCCTGCCTCTTGTCCTATGTTGTGCTCTTTTTAATAACCTGGGAAATTGATGTCCCCTGGTCCAGGAGTGGCTTTGCTATGAGTTCTTACTTTATTTTCCAGTTACTGTGGTGGCTGTGAATGGAATTTGGATTCTTGTTGAAACCTTCATGCTGCAAGGTAGGAAACCTCACAGCTTGTTTCTTGGCTGTGATGCTGGGGGATTGGAAAAAGGAAAGGCTAAGGAAAAAAAATCTTCTTGTGTCTTGCAGGAGGGAATTTCTTCTCCAGAAATGTCCCATGGAGCTACATAGTCTTCCTTACAAGTAAGCTGATGCCTCCCAACAGAGCTGTGCCATTTCATAAGGAGTTGGGAGGGCAACAGATAGCTCTGCTCCTGTTCAGTTTGAAGTTAAAACTTAGCCACAGGTGTACAGGCTCCAGCTGTGCCTGGCAGGACTTGGCAGCATCCCCAGGGATCCACGTGAACACTGCTGCCTGTGCCACTACAGTCTAAGGTGCCTCTTAGCTCTGGAGCTACACTTGTGAAAGCTGCTGTGTGACTCTAAAGCTGGCCACAGCCCTGAGGGCAGAACAGCCTCCTTTGACAGGCACAGCATGTAGGGCAGGAAGCTCCTCTGGACCTGTGGTGGCTCTGTGTGGAGTTGTTCCTCTTGATGCTGCCAGGACAGAAGGTGAAAGGAGATGGCTTTGCTTTGAAAGGATCTGTCCCTGCAGGTCAAGGCTAGGCTGTGGGATGTGGATATGTTCCCCTGAGATGGAAGGAAATAATCAGGCAGGATTGAACTCCCACACCATTTTCTGGCCTTTCCTACAGGGGTTTGTGCTCAACATTTAGACTGTGTGAGCCAACTAAGTGTTCTCTAGACTGCTCTGGAGAGAAAGCACCATGAGGAGTGGATAACTTGGAGGCAAAATGTCTCTCTGGCATCTAACTGAGATTAAGAGGGATGGGTGAGGGTCTGTTAAACCTGTGTTCAGAAGTCCTGTACTTGGAGCACCACAGCTCTTTGGGGGCAAGCCTCTGCTGCTGATTTCTGACTGTGGCTGCCACCTTGTTTCACAGTCTATGGTGTGGAGCTGCTCCTGAAGTCGACTGGGCTGGGGCCTGTTGAGTACCTGTCCTCAGGCTGGAATCTGTAAGTGTGCAGTGATGGTTTGGAGGGAGAGGTGGTGAGAATTGTTGGCTTAGGAAGAGCAGATTCTGAGCTCTTAAGGCCTGTAGACAAGGCCATCAGCAGGCTGTTGTAATTCTTCTGCCCTTGGCCTTGTCAGGCTGGAGCAGCACCAAGTTAGCTCTTCTCTGCTGAAACACTAGAGAGAAATCCTAGAATCATAGAATGGTAAGGTTGGAAGGGACCTCAAGGATCATCTAGTTCCAACCCCCTGCCATAGGCAGGGACACCTCCCACTAGTACAGGTCACTCAAGGCCTCGCCCAACCTGGCCTTGAACACCTCCAGAGAGAGAGCAGCCACAACCTCCCTGGGCAGTTCCAGAATGGTCTGGAATAGAAGGGACCTCCAAAGCTCATCCAGTCCAACCCCCTCTGCAGTCAGCAGAGGCATCCTCCACTAGATCAGGGTCCCCAGAGCCCTGTTGAGCCTCACCTTGAATATCTCCAGGGATGGGGCCTCAACTACCTCCTTGAACAACCTGTTCCANGTTCAAGGCCAGGTTGGCTGAGGCCTTGAGTGCCCTGTACTAGTGGGAGGTGTCCCTGCCTATGGCAGGAGGTTGGAACTGGATGATCTTTGAGGTCCCTTCCAGCCTTACCCATTCTATAACTCTATGATAATTCTATCTCTACAGGCCTTTGTAAACATGCCTCTTGTTTAATTTCATTCTTTCCTCTCCAGCTTTGACTTCTCAGTCACCCTATTTGCATTTTTGGGGCTGATGGCACTGGCATTTAACATGGAGCCCTTCTACTTCATCGTGGTCTTGCGACCACTTCAGCTGCTGAGGTGAGATGGGAAGGCTTGGCGAGGGGGGTAGAGGGGGGATGCTAGAGAGAGCAGGTGGGGGAAGAAAACAGCCAAGGCTTGTTTTCCATCAATCCAGTTGGGAAGTGAGCTCCTTAGCAGGAGAGGGCAAGGATTGCTCTGTGGGTACACGACCATGGCAACCAGGAGTTGCGTGGGGTAATGAGATTAGGCAGAGTTATCGAAATGAACGATAACGACAAACTTGGGCTGGGAGATGAAACCCTGTGCTTTGGAGCTTAAGCTGATCTCTAATAGAGATCAAGGGATTTACCAGGGGCAGATTATCCTGTGTCTGCCTTCGTGGGGTTCTTACACCTCCTCTAAATTGTCTGATGCTGTTCAGAGAAAAAGCTCTTTGGCTCAGCCTGTCTCACCCTGACAGAGTTTCATAATTTCCATTGAATTACCAGAAATTACAGTTTTCAAAGGATGCTGCTTTCTAGGGTGAAGCCCAACCCTACTCCAAGTGCAGCTCACACTTTAAGCAAGACTGCAGCCTGTAACCTCTCTGCAGCTCAGTGAGATGGCTCTGATTAACCCTCTCATTTCCAGGCTGTTCCAGAGCCACATCCACCCCTCACAGAACACCTCGAGAACCACAGAGCGGGGAAAAAGCATCTGAGGCAAAATGTTGTTTTGTTACAAACAACTTAATGTAATTGAGGTCTTCAGTGAGGATTTAAAGAACACTTTATGACACTCAAGGGGGGTATGGGGGGGAAAAATGTTTTTCTCTGTTGCTCCCCTGCCAAAGCCTATGTTTGGCAGCTGTGTTTCTCTGTAAAGGCTGATGGAGTTGCCAAATCTTAAATTAGTGGGCACAATGTAGTTTTCTTTCATCAGTTTTTATTGGGTCATGAGGGAAACACAGAGAAGCTTGTTTCTGAGGGAAGGAGGAATGAATTCTGGCTCTGTACACACAGGACTAGTTGAAGTTCTTACGATTTTTAGGGCTTTTTAAACAGCTGGTTAGGTATCCTGCTAAAAAAGAGACCTCTCCCAGGGATCTTCTAAGCAGCTGAATGTGTCCCAACCAGTCAGATGGGACAGGAGGACATTGATAGGTGAGCTGAGACCACTTGGGCAAGAGCAGATCCTGTGAGTTTGGTGGCAGGAAACCTTACTGCATTGAGCTGCAAGGTAGAGAGACCTGTGATACTCTGCCTCCAGCTGGGAGGTACAGAGGCACCTGTGATACTCTGCCTCCAGCTGGGAGGTACAGAGGCACCTGTGATACTCTGCCTCCAGCTGGGAGGTACAGAGGCACCTGTGATACTCCCATTTCCAGCAGCCCCAGCAAAGGGGCAGTGTGTAGGTAACTCCTGCCTTCTCCTTTCAGGCTGTTCAAGTTGAAGAAACGCTACAGAAATGTCCTGGACACCATGTTTGAGTTGTTCCCACGGATGGCCAGGTACTAACAGCTTCTCTTTGAGTGATGGAGGGGAGAAGAGAGTCAAGGTTTGAGTGCTGGGGTCAGGAGAGGGACCTGTCAAACCTGCTGAAGGTGTTTACTGTCTGATCTGTCAATAGATTGATTTTGATTCTGCAGGGAGGTGTTAACCATCCAGTTTCTCAGGGCAATGTGTGATAAGCAACACTCCAGCACCCCCTGGACCTCCTCTTGCTTTCGTGTTAGGAGGACAACTAAGAGTTGATGCTTGTGTGATTTTCTTTTTGCCTCTTTCATCCCAGCTTTTGGTGAGAGGGGAGGCTCATTTGAGAGTAACACTGGCATGACTATACTCAGCCCCAGATGTTTCCCTGCCCTCAGTACAGCCCCAGATGTTTCCCTGCCCTCAGTACAGCCCCAGATGTTTCCCTGCCCTCAGTACAGCCACTGGAGAGCATTGCTGTGAAATGCTTGGGGTTTGAGTGAGGCATCCTCAGACCTTATTCCCTTGAAGGAGGCCTGAGCAGAGGCTGTTAGCTAGAGGCCAGTTCTTGGCACGCTCCCTGCACGCAAGGACATGGAGAGGGCAGAAACTGTGTGTTATTGTCTATTAAAGAAACTGGGGAGAGACATTTGTTTACCAGAAAAAGAGAGGCTGGGAGGGAATCCAGGCTGCTTTTATAGTTCTCTCTTCAGAGAGTGGCCAGCTCCTTGTCCAAGGACTTTCTGAATGAGAGCAGGCACAGAACTGCAGAGCCACAGCAGCAGGGAGGCTGGTCTGAGGTTCTCAGTGCTGCTTCCTAGCCTTTGGAAATACCTTCCAGAACAACCAGCCCCTGGCTTTGTCCTTCCCTGCCTTAGCAACTCTTCACTAGCACAGTACTCTTTCTGTTTTTGCCTGCAGCCTGGGTTTAACCCTGCTCATCTTCTACTACTGCTTCGCCATTGTGGGCATGGAGTTCTTTGCTGGGGTGGTCTACCCCAACTGCTGCAAGTGAGTACCACAGATCCACTCCCCCTGCAGTGCTTTTGGTGCACAGCCAGCAGCAGTAAGCTCTGGCAGCTCTGTCTCCCCATGGAGAAGGGGCCAGAGAGTGGATCTGGATGGGGTTTTGTAGCTAAGACTGTGGATATCTAGGAGGCACCTCAGTTCTCCTGGCAAGATGGGCAGGAATGGCTTCTGCCCTGAGGAAGGGAGAGATTTCTGTGGCAGGGTTGATTGGGTTCAGTGAGCTTGGCTCAGGTAGCTGCACTGGGAGGTCTTCATGGTACTACAGCTGGAAACTCCTGAAACATCTGCTCTAGAGTGAAGTTGGGGTTGTTACCTCTTCATGCCAGAGTTGCTTGGCCAGATGTGTTCTGTATTCTGAGCTCACTTGGTACCAAGATAAATTCACCTGGTCTTGGAAACTAAGCTGTCACCTTTTCACCTTAAATGATGGCAGACCACTTGGAAATGCCAAGCTGTAAGGGTGAGAGCCAAGGAGTCCAACTCAAACACTCAGTTTCTCTGGTATAATATTTGCTGAGTGGTTGGAAAGACTCCCATGTTCTCCTTGGGCTTGTGCTGAGCTGAGGAGGAGGTGTTCTTGCAGAGAGAAAGGCAGGTGTTAGCCAAGAGGTAGAAACCTCCTTGCTCACCACCACCTCAGTGTTTTGGTAATTAAAACCCTTGAGGTTTTCCTTGCTTTTCCAGTTCTCATTCTTTGTCCTGGTTTCTCCACCCAGCACGAGCACAGTGGCGGATTCCTACCGCTGGCTGAATCACACAGTTGGCAACAAGACAGTTGTGGAAGAAGGTTATTACTATCTCAACAACTTTGACAACATCTTGAACAGTTTTGGTAAGGGCAGGTTTGTCCCTGTGGTGGGGTGGTAGGGTTGTAATGCTTGTGTAAGCCTGGGACTCTCCCATGGGATCACAGTAATGCACCTCAAATGCTCAGCATCCTACTCTTTCTGTCTGGATTGCTCCAGCTGGCTGTGCCCTGACTGCTTTGCAGGGTGAGCAGCTGTCTCTTAAAAGCCAGCCTGAAGCCAGCAGATCTCTGCTGTCAAACAGCACAGTTTCATGTTGTTCATTCTGGAAGAAAGCATCCAAATGTTTTATGGGAATGACCCAAAAGGTTTTCCAGAAGATGGGTTTGGGCTGAGAAGTTAGATTGTGTTGAGTCTGAAGGGGACCCACAGGAAGGCTGTTCATAAGGGCTTGGGGTGGTAGGATGAGACAGGTTGGGCTTGGGGTGGTAGGATGGGCTGGTTACAGGCTGAGAGAGTTGGGGCTCTTCAACCTGGAGAAGAGAAGGCTTCCAGGAGACCTTAGAGTAGCCTTACAGTATCGGAAGGGGCCTACAGGAAGGCTGGGGAGGGACTATTGACAAGGTCTTGCAATGACAGGACAAGGGGCAATGGGTTTAAACTGGCAGAGGGGAGATTTAGACTGGATGTTAGGAGGAAGTTGTTTGCAGTGAGGGTGGTGAGACACTGGCACAGGTTGCCCAGAGAGGTTGTGGCTGCTCCCTCCCTGGAGGTGTTCAAGGCCAGGTTGGCTGAGGCCTTGAGTGACCTGTACTAGTGGGAGGTGTCCCTGGCTATGGCAGGGGGTTGGAACTGGATGATCTTTGAGGTCCCTTCCAACCTTACCACTCTATGATTCTGTGAGGGACAATGGTTTGAAACTGGAGCAGGGCAGATTTGGGTTGGACATCAGGAGAAAGTTCACAATGAGAGTGGTGGAATACTGGAACAGGTTGTCATGGGGTGTGGTTGAAGCCCAATCCCTGGAGACATTCCAGATCAGACTTGATGTGGCCCTGGGCAGCCTGACCTTGCTGGAGGTGTCCCTGCTGCCTGCAGGGGGCTTGGTCGAGATGACCTTTGAGAGTCCCTTTTGCAACCCACTGCAATCTGTGAATCTGACTGGTCAGACCAATCTGTGAATCTGTGATCAGACCAAGCTTCTAGGTAAGTTTAAGGAGGGCTTTAAATCACTTCCCCTCCAAAGAACCAGCAGAGATGCTAATACATTTCTTTAAACCCACTGATGAAGAACAGTTTGAATGCCTTGGTTACTCTCCATGATTTTTAATTACTGTGTGAGCAGAGATGCTTATCTCCTGGAGATGTCAGAGATCTCCATGCTCTCACAGAATCATAGAATTGTCAGGGCTGGAAGGGACCTCAAGGCTCATCTAGTTCCAACCCCCTGCCATGGGCAGGGACACCTCACACTAGATCAGGCTGGCCAGAGCCTCATCCAACCTGGCCTTAAACACCTCCAGGGATGAGGCTTTTACCACCTCTCTGGGCAACCTGTTCCAGTGTCTCACCACCCTCATGGTGAAGAACTTCTTCCTAACATCCAATGCACCCACTTCTAGTTTTGCTCCATTCCCCCCAGTCCTATCACTACCTGACAGCCTAAGAAGTCCCTCCCCAGCTTTCTTGTAGCCCACTTCAGATACTGAAAGGCCACAATAAGGCCTCCTTGGAGCCTTCTCTTCTCCAGGCTGAACAGCCCCAACTCTCTCATGGAAAGAGCCAGGTCTGATACTCTTAAGGAACACAGATTAAGCCATGACCCTGTGGGCCTAAGCCCTTTGTCTGTGGTAATCTGCATTCTGTCTCCAGCTCTGCTGGCTGTACTGAGATGGTGGTGGCATGAGCCAAGTGCCTTGGCCAAGAGTCGCTCTAAAGTAGGTCAGGATGGATAAAGCAATTTTTTTTTTTTCTCCCACTTGTGTACAGTCACCCTGTTTGAGCTGACAGTTGTCAATGACTGGTACATCATCATGGTGAGTAAACCTCCCTCCCTCCTGTGTGCATTCTTTACTGTTTGGGCTGAGCCTTCCATGCCACCACTTTCCTCCCCTGGCGACTCGAAATGGGCCCAGCATTGTTACTTGTTGCCAGACATCTTTTGGTGCTGATGGGTGGGTGGTATTTGACCTCTGGCATGCTGCTGGGCATTTTGGGTGGCATTTGACCTCACATGCTGCTGGGCATGTCTTCTTTTGAACCTTGACCAGCTTTTAGGCCAGGTTTCACAGGTTGGGTAAATGAAGTTGCTCTGTATTCCAGTTGGTCACCCTCCTGTCCAGGCTGTGTTCCCACAGCAGCGATGGCTCTCACAGCCACCAGCTTTGCATGTTCTGTGTGTTTGCTGATAGGAGCCTCCCTGTTTATCTTGAGAGGCAGATCAGCTGCAAGGACCAGCTGGGGCCTTGAGCACCAGGGAGGCAGTCCCTGAGGCTGACTGCGGAGCCATGAGTGATGGCGTTCGTGCTGCTCTGTGTCTGCTGGCAAGCAGTCAGCAGCAGAACCTCTCTTCTTTTGTGCACTGCTGACTTCTTCCTCTCCTCTTTAGGAAGGGGTGACATCCCAAACCACTCACTGGAGCCGTCTTTACTTCATGATCTTCTATATTGTGACCATGGTAGGTTTCTGGATGTGCTCTGTCCATCAAATAGCAAGGGTGAGGAGGGGAGGCAGCTTTTGCCATGTTCCAGAGACAGCTTCCATCCCAAGTGAGGACAACTTAACTCTTCTGCATAAGCACCTTCCAGGAACAGGTGTGAATCCACCTCACTTGCAGAAAGTTGAATTTGTGAGCACTGGCAGAGCCAAGACTGCACAAATCTGGGCCTGGGGTAAGCACTAGGGCAGCCCAAGAGTTTCCTTCTGTCTCTGTTGCGGTTGAGCGTTGACAGGCAGGTGGGCGACATGGGCATCCCCTCTGCCATGAAGGAGTAGGGCAGCATAGAGCTGAAGCAGAGATGAAATGCTCAAGTCCTGTTGAATTGGGCTGAAGGAATCCCTCAGCAGCAGGCTGCTGAGCCCCTGTGTTGCTGACCTCTCCCAGGTTGTGATGACAATCATCGTGGCTTTTATTCTGGACGCTTTCGTCTTCCGCATGAACTACACTCGGAAGAACCAAGATTCAGAAGGTCAGAACTGACAACTGCTTGACCTGCAGTGTTGTGTCTGCTCTCCTTGGGGTCCTTTTGTCTGTAGGAGAATCATAGAATGGTAAGGTTGGAAGGGCCCTCAAAGATCATCTAGTTCCAACCCCCTGCCATAGGCGGGGACACCTCCCACTAGAACAGGTCACTCAAGGCCTCGTCCAACCTGGCTTTGAACACCTCCCTGGGCAACCTGTGCCAGTGTCTCACCACCCTCACTGCAAACAACTTCCTCCTAACATCCAGTTTCAATCTCCCCTCTGCCAGTTCAAACCCATTGCCCCTTGTCCTGTCATTGCAAGACCTTGTCAATAGTCCCTCCCCAGCCTTCCTGTAGCCCCCCTCAGATACTGTAAGGCTACTATAAGGTCTCCTGGAAGCCTTCTCTTGTCCAGGCTGCAGAGCCCCAACTCTTGTAGCCTATCCTCATAGCAGAGCTGCTCCAGCTGGGGTTGGTCTCTTTTCCCTGACATCAGGTGATAGGAGGAGAGGAAATGGCCTGAAATTGTGCCAGGGGAGGATTAGGTTGGAGATGAGGAAAAATTTCTTTGCTACAAGAGTGGTGAGGGATTGGAACAGGCTGCTCAGGGAGGTGGTGGAGTCCCCATCCCTGGAGGTGTTAGGAAATATGTGGCCGTGACACTTTGGGCCATAGTTTAGTGGCCATGGTGGTGTTGGGCTGATGGTTGGACTGGATGATCTTGGAGGGCTTTTCCAACCCAAACTCCTCTATGATCCTATGATTCTGTACTGCACTTGTGCACTTACTGCCAGAGAATGTCCCCTGCAGAACCATGATGAAGACCTCATCTATGGGAGCAGCTTTGTCCAGCCCCTCTTTAGGTGCCAGAAATCAAACCAGCGTGGCAGAAGCCCCTAGGAGCCAGGCATTGTCAGACAGAGAAACACTTTTCATGGTGATCCCTCCTGCAGCCAGTCTGGGGTTGGGGGGTGCATGAAGGACACCTGTTGGCATTGAGCTCCTGAGCTGTGTGAGGCAGCTGAAGGTCAGCAGGCAGCAGTTGCTTTCTGTTGGGTTATTTGCTTCGCTGGTTAATTTACAGGCAAGTTTAAAAAAAAACTACAAGATGTTTGTTTTTGAAATCACTGAGGAGCCTGATGTTTTTTAAAGGGCTGAGATGCTTGCTGGCCCTACATACCAGCTAACTTCTTCCCTGCCTTGCTGGGGACAAGGACACATTTTAGTCACAAAAGTAGTTACAGAGTGTGCCTGGCATCTGGCTTGGCCCTGTGTGCTGTTAAGCTTTGCCTCCCAGCTTGAGCGTAGCAGCTGAAGTAATGTTCATCTTGGGGACTCTTTGTTTGTTTTTTTTTTCCCTTCTCCTCTTTCCTTTTCTTGCCTCTCCAGAAGACAATGGCATTGTGCTGGAGAAGGAGATCTCCAAGGAGGAAGTGATTGGCATCATTGAGCTGTACAAGCGGAGCTCAGCTGCCGTCGAAACAGCTCAGCTGCAGAAGATGGTTTTGCAGATGGACAAATATGGGGTAAGAGGAAACACTGCAAGTTCTCAGCTTTGAGGCAGGGAGACCAATGTCTCTTTGCTGTCTTAAGAGAGGTGTCTTTGTTGTGCATAAATTCATAGAATGGTTTGGGTTGGAAGGGAGCTTAAAGATCATTCAGATCCAACCTCCCCGCTATAGGCAGGGACACCTCCCACTAGTACAGGTCACTCAAGGCCTCATCCAACCTGGCCTTGAATACCTGCAGGGAGATTGTGATCACATTCTGTGCTTCTGTGCTCCACAACCTCCCTGGACAACCTGTTCCAGTGTCTCACCACCCTCACTGGAAAGAATTTCTTTGTAGTGTTGAGAGCTGGGCTACTGGAGGGACTCTGCAGCATTGACACAGCTGAATTTCCCCTGCACTCTGAAAAACCTTGACAAAAGCTCATTGCTGCTTCCTGCAAACTTCATTCAGACCTGTCCTGGTCCAGTACTGACTGGAAAAAGAACAAACTATGTTTACTTTTCCCCATCATAGTCTTGGACAGCCCTGAACATGATGCAGCAGTCAGATGGTATCGATTCCACACACCAGGCTTCCTTTCTCCATGGCACTGCTTGCATTTCCATTCTAAAACAGGATGGACAGTTGGAAAAATGAGCTGAGCTGGGTAACTGCTCTTGTCCCAGAACTGTTGTCTCATGCATCTGGGAAGAGCTTAAGTGGCTGTGTTAATAATAGCCTTTATATTTGTGTCTCATCACTCCAAAGTGCCCATGCTGCAGTCTCTTAGGTGACCTTTCTTTGCTTTGCTTGGCTTGGTAGTACAGGCTCTTGCTCACACAGGATCCAGAACAGTAGTGGTGGTCAGCAGCAGCTTTCAAGGCAATTAACCAACACAGGAAGCTGTCCTCAGCCCTGCAGTAGGTACAAAATGATGATGCCAGCCTGAGGTTTCTTCTCAATCCTGTTCATGTAACTCCTGCAGTCAGAGAGTAACTCAGACTGCAGCTCTCCTCCTGCAGGATTTGAGAAGTCCAGCCCCATGGAGTAACTGCTGTGGTCTAGACAAATGGGATCTGCAGTGGTGTCCAGATCTTATTTGGAAGCTTGTGTTGGAGCCTTGTTCCAGGCACTGATGTTATGTTCATCCAAGTAAATTAAGCTGCCCTGACAGATGCATCTGTCCAAGCTACAGGTCCCTCAGCAGTCCTTGTGCCTCTGCTCAGTGTGAGTCAGCAGCCTGCAGCAGCTGCCAGCATTTCTTTAGGTGATGTGCACCCCAAAATGCCTTTTCCCCACAATAACAGAAGGGGCTCAAGACAGCCCAAGCTCATCACTGGATGATGGCTGTCCACAGGAAGGCTGCCTGAAGCTCAGGGACTGATCCTGTGAGCTGCTCAGGACTGATGAATGTCTTTTGTTTGTTTGTTTGTTTGATCCTCCTTCCCCCAACCCCTCAGCAACTGTCATCAGTATTTCTGGGACGCAGATCAAGGACCAAGAGTGATTTGAGTATGAAGATGTATGAGGAGGAGATACAGGTATGTGGGCCTGAGCTGGACACAGCTGTGGTGAGCAGAACATTGCCTAGAATAACAAACCATCCTTTAATCATTGGAGGCCTTCTTCCTCCAGGGTCCAGGCAAGCATGTGCTCTGAGAGGAGGGTGGGCAGTAGGTGAAGTGTGCTTTAGTTTATAGAATCACAGAATCAGTTTAAAGTCCAACCATTGACCCAGCACCACTAAACCATGGCCCTCAGCACCACATCTCCATGGCTTTGAAACTCCTCCCAGACAGGGCTCCACCACTGCCCTGAGCAGCCTGTTCCAGGCCTTGACAACCCTTCTGGGGGAATGAGTTATTCCCAAACCTCTCCTGGCACAACTTGAGGCCATTTCCCCTTGTCTTGTTACCTGGGAAATCAGACTGACCTCCACCTGGCTCCAACCTCCTTTCAGGGAGCTGTAGAGAGGGAGAAGGTCTCCCCTCAGCCTTTTCTTCTCCAGGCTGAACAATTCCAATTCCCCCAGCTGCTCTCCACAAGACTGTTCTCCAGGCCCTTCATCAGCTTCACTACTCTTCTTTGGACCTGCTCTGGCACCTCAACGTCCTTCTTGTGAGGGGCCCAAAACTGAGCACAGTACTCACAGTGCAGCCTCACCAGTGCCAAGCAGAGGGGGACAACCACTTCCCTAGACCTGCTGGCCATGCTGTTTCTGATACAAGCCAGGATACTGTTGGCCTGCTTGGTCATCTGGGCACACTACTTCATCCATTCTGGCACTGAGGGACTTTCTTAAGCCACAGAGCATGTCAGGGCCACCCCAGTGTGTGCAGGTGCTCAGCTGCAGGCACTTCAGCTCAGCCCAGCTCAGCTCCCCAGGGTGGCCCTGTGTGCTGGGGCTGGGAGCACAGCCCTGGTGGTGCATTCCTGGGGCTGCTGAGCACTGCTTGGTTAAGCCACTGGAATGTGATTGTGTTTGAGCTTGGCTGTGTCTGTCTGACACAGAAAACATTCCCCAGGCACTGCTGCCTGGATTTCCACCAGAACAGCAGGCTAACCCCCTTGGGAATCACTGCAGTCAGTTGCTTCTCTGGGTTCTTTAGGGCTGTCCTGCTAGTGCCCTGCCAGGTCAGGAGCTTTATGCTGTGGTCAGTGTAGTGTCTGCCAGACATTCACCTCCTTCAGGTCATGGGCTAATGTAAGGATTGGCACTGAAGGAACTCCACCTTGTCACCATTTGAATCCTGTCTTTTGTCCCTTGGGCAGCTGCTTTGGGGATGAGTCTTCAGCCCCCTCCTAGCAAAAATAAACGAGTTAGTTACCTTGGAGCTGGGTGGAAATCTGCAGAGAGGTTCTTACCTGTTCAGCTTGGTCTATACTTCAGGGGTTCCCAGGATTGGGAGCAACTTTGCAAATCTCAAACATCACAGGAACACCCCAGCTGTTCAGGGGGAGCATCATGAGAGAGGGATATTTCCTTGCACGTGGCCTCAAGTTGTGCCAGGGGAGGTTCAGGCTGGATATTAGGAAATAATTCTTCACAGGAAGAGTTCTCAGGCACTGGAAAAGGCTGCCCAGGGAGGTGGTGGAGTCCCCATCACTGGAGGTATTGAAAAGACACGTGGATGTGGTGCTGGTTTGTGATGGTGATTTAGCAGCAGTGGTGAAATTGTGGCTGGACCTGAGCTCTAAGATCTCTTCCAACCTCACCAATTCTCTGGTTCTGTGGTTTGTGAGTTCAGGCAGCTGTAGCTGAGCCATCACTGCTACCTCTTGCTTGGCCTGTGGGTGGGAAGGTCTTGGTGTGTCCATCACAGCTGTGCTGTGGTTAGCCAGGCTGTACCCAGGGCTTTGGAGAAAGCCTCTCTGTGCCTGAGGGACAAGGCAGGTGTGGAGCACAGCCTGATCTCAGCCTGTTGGATCTGTTGCAGGAATGGTATGAGGAGCATTCCCGGAAAGAGGAATCTCAGACAGTGCTGCAAGAGCCTGCATCTGCTTCCAGCAGCTCTCTGAAGCCCCTGAGCCTCCGGCAGCGCTCCCAGACTGTCATTTAGGCCTAGCCAACCCAAGCCACCTTCTATGCAATAACCCAGAGTATTCCTGCATAGCCTGTCGAGATGATGCCCAGACATCAGGCACTGTACTCTTCAGCTTTAGGGCTTCACTCTCTTCCCCTAGGCAGTGACAAACCAGAGGCCTAGGGGACTCTGCGTGAGGCTGCTACACACAGATGGAGCACGGCGATGCCCATGCTCAGAGCAACCATCTCAGACAGAACAGAGACCTCCCTCTGAGCCAGGCTGGAGCCTGCTCTTTGTCCTACCACTCCCAGACCTTTGGGACCATTCACGCAGCAAAGCCACCCCTTTGTGAAGATCCCTTTTGCTTAAAGGGTACCATTAACCTCGGGATGAAAGATCAGGGAGTGAGGTTTTGTTTCTTCTCCACCTTCCTCATGCAAAGAACAGGGAGGTGGTGTGAAACCGCAGCACTTTTGGAAGAGCTCTCTGCCTCTCCCCTCCCTTTGGGCACACCTAGATGCACTCCTATGGCAGACCCGGCTCTGGTGATGGAACTTAGCTGCCCCCAAGCAGTTCTGTGGCAGCTGGAGGCAGAGTTGAGGGCCAGTGTGGGTTGTCACCATAGGTGGGACAAGAGCTTGGGTAGACAAAGTCTGTCTCTGCTGTCGCTCCCCAATATCCGCATCGCTGCCGCTCAGTTTTGCCTGTGGCACTCACCAGCATTGGCATCACCTCTGCAAACCTCCAAGTTCCTGTCCCTGTTCAGTGAGAGAGGGCATTCTGCAGGGTGACAGTGGCTGGTGGTGACCTCTGCCACTTGGCTACCTGCTCTGTAAGTGGCAAATCTCTGCCTGGTCCTTAGCTCAAATAGAAGGTTTTGCAGCTCCAAGTCTGACTCATACCTGCCTGGCTCTGGGTTAAGGAGAGCTTATGGGCACCACACAGTGCTGCCTGGTGAGTCCTCAGCCAGGGCATTGCTTTGTCTGTCCAGGTGAGCAGGTCCTAGCACAGCAGTGCTGCTCCTCCCTCGCTCTCACCCTTTCAGAAACACTCCTGGGCAGCAAATGCTGCCTGACTTGGATCTCAGGAAGATTCACTGAAGAGCTTTACTGTTCCTCTGAGTTTTGGACACAGGAGGAAAGTGGAAGACAATGATTCTTCTCACCCATCTCTTTTTCTGCAGCTGCCAGACCTGGTAGCTGAGGGGTGTGAAGGAAGAGGAAAAGGGATCCCTCCCCAGCTCTGCCACTTTTATTCTGTCACCATGGCAGGTTGCATCATCACTTCTGTTTCGTTGCCTGCAACGTGATGAGATCCTGTCTCTCCAAGTCCTCTTTTGTTTCCTTGTCAGCACAGAAAGTGCTGAGGGCCAGAAGTTTCTGGGAGGCTTTCCTCACCTCCTCCTGTTTGATCTTTTCTCAGGTCCAGCCTGAGAGCAGGGGTTGCTGGGGGAAGGGTGTCTTTCTCCTTCCTCTAGAGAGATCAGGCAGTGGGAGATCTGTGTGCTCTTCCCCTTGGTCCCACATACCTGTTTTTTTACCTTGGTAACCTCACCCTGTGTGGCACAAGGGCAGCAGGAGAGGACTGATCCTACCTGGGCACTTCCTGGGTGGATGAGACTGTCAAAAGCAGGAACTTCAGAGCTGCTCCTGAAATCCTCTCCCTGCAGAGTGGTGGGAACACAGGGGCTGTGGGTTGGAATGAGCAGGTGGAAAAGAAGCCAAAGGTCTGCTCTCAACCCTTGCCAGATCCCCTGGGTGCCTCAGGGCGACTCTATGTTTCCTTTCTGGGTTCCACAGGTATGAAAACTACTTCAGAGCTGAACCGTGAAGGACCTTAAAGGGCTGCTTTCCAAACCATGAATTTAACCACCAGAAATTTAATGAGCAGTGCAGTTGTGGCTCTTGCAGTCACTCTGCATGGAGTCCCAGCCTGGGAAGATTTATCCCAGTTAGTCCTGGGGCTGCTGCTTGTGGGCAGGATGAGTGAGCATTTTTTGGTTTGTTTTTTTTTAGGGAGGGTGGCAGTGTTGGTATTTTCTGGGTATGAAAGGAGCTGCAGCTTTAAGGGGGAGGCACTAACCTGTTTAACATGCACTAACAGGGCTGTGGTGTCACAGAGCTGGGAACACTGAGGCTGGGGTTCAGGGCTCAGCTGTCTGTCCACCCTCCCCCCCCCCCCCTCTCTGAACACACCGTAGTGATTATTCTTTCTGTAAACCAAGGAGGGTGGCAGAAGTTTACTTCTTCCATACAACGTTGGAAGGAAACCGAGTTTGAGTACGGGGCATCCCCTTCTATTTCTCCTTTTCTCCCACCCCCCCTCC